>JAODUH010000024.1:1031720-1047307 GCA_027564835.1 Typhlichthys subterraneus | reverse complement strand
GTGTGTGTGTGTGTGTGTGTGTATACTGTATTACAGTATTACAGTATACTATATATACAGCATAATACTGTAAATCCATATTACAGCTATTTGTATTGTTGACCTCACACTACAGGCATATGAACACCAAAGATATTAGGTCTGTTTGCAGTTAAGATTGTTTTATATGAGCACGGTACCAATGCAAACCGAACCTGTTGAATGGGTTTTGGATGGACAGTAGGGCTAAACGATTTCACCTAAAATCAAAATCACGATTAATTGAGCATTGTACCTCAATTACGATTAATTAACTATTTTGTGTGTGTTTGTTTTGCTTGATGCTTCCATTCAGCTGACTAGTATGCATTTGGAATCGATATGCGTTTTCTTTTCTCTACGCAACATACTAATTGTAGACCCTCTATGATAAATAATGTGTGATCTAAATTCCAGTTGTCTTTAATAAATGACCACACATACAGTACACACACAAACACCATTAAGCGTAACACTGTGGTTCCGGAAGTACATTTCTCATTCATTTTCTCCATTGATTTTTTGGAAAATCCAAACAGCTACGAGGTTGTGAATCAATGCTTTATGCTCCGGTAGAAGCCGCAAGTCTGTATGATATCAACCTTGTTTTAAGATAAACATGATGATCGCGATGTCACAGAAAACTACTACAGTACCCACAATCCTACAGTGTAAGAGTGACGTCTCTGATTGGTGGAGCTGGCTTTCCTCGTGATACCATCCTGATCTCACAAGCCTTATTTGGCGCTTCGGAGCTGCTCGGAACTCTGACAAGTTCGGTGCTCTCTGTTACCATGGAAATGCTTTAAACCCTGAGAAGTCATGTCGGTTACTGAGTATAGCTAGCGCCGAAAAGTATGATTGTTTATATTCCAAGTATAATGATATGAAATCTATTGTATTATACTACTATACTATACTAATGGTATAATATACACAATATGTTAGCTAATTGAGAAGAACCAAGCAGAATATGCATTTCTGGGAATTGCAATGTGTTATGGGATGCGCAGTTCCTTCACAATACAATAAGTTATGTACACAGCCTTTTTTCCATTTTGATTAAATATTTTTTGCTCCAAATCAAATTATTTATGGTCACGATTATTCTCGTAGCTGGATGGCTTGGTTCCAGGCTTAACATTTTTTACATAAGGATTTTACCAAAAGTCAATGTAGAAAATTAATTGGAAGTTTACTTCCATCAACAGAGCCCCAAAAAAAGTGGGCGGTCACTGTTACACTCTATATCACATACAGTACACACACAACCTGCTAACAAACATACAGTACACACACAGCATGCTAACAAACATACAGTACACACACAACCTGCTAATACACATACAGTACACACACAACCTGCTAAAACACATACAGTACACACACAAACACCTAATACACATACAGTACACACACACAACCTGCTAATACACATACAGTACACACACACAACCTGCTAATACACATACAGTGCCCTGCAAGATGCTTAATTTTTTCCCTCTTCCACCATTACTCATTCCACAGAGGCTAACTAAGGTGACTCTCTCTCTCTCTCTCCCCCTCTCTCTCTCGCTCTGTCTCCCACACACCCACACATACCTAAAACAGTGTGGTTTCAATTTTTCATGAAGCACCATTAAAGTTAATGATACCACCAAGTCCAAAATAATGTACTGTCGGCCTGTATCTTTCTAGGTCCGGTCCTCGGGAGGGAATTGTGAGAACAAGCTGTCAGGACATGAATGTCACAGCCTCGTCATTCAACACTTTTCGTATGGCAGTGGAAACACTGAAACATTGTGTGTTAAACAGGGAGCATTTTGATAGGAACTTACAAGGCAAGCTATGGGTTTCACCTAAAGTGGTGATAACCTTCAATTATGTCTGATACAGATAAAGATTTCTTATACAGTATACAAAGATAGTTTAAAATACACACATACATTGACATATAGATATGACATAGACACTGATAGATGCACGAACTTTGACCCTGCACTCACACCGCCAGCTAGTCAGTTACAAAGCAACAGTCCTTCATTCATTTCAGTGAGAGCCGGGCAACTATAGGCGTCAGTGAGCGACAAAGCGGCCATCTACTAGCTGCCAGCAACATGGAAAGTTGACCAACATTGAACTTTATTAAAGTTTTCAGTGATGCGATGTAGAGACTAACAACCAGAGAGTAAGATGTGTGTCTGCGATGCCCCTCCTTCTTCTTGGCGATCCTGACCGAAGTTTATCTACAATTTACGTAGTTTGTTAATAAGTTTGTTTAGCTTCACGCATGTAGCAGGACAGACACACTAACGTACCTTTTTGAGTGACAGGGCAGACACACCCACTGGTGACAGAGCAAACACGCCCACCAGCGATGGCTACAACGAGCTACAAAATGCAGGGTTATGCAAATCACAATTAAGTTCACTGTTGCAGAAATATAATAAGCCATAAGGTTCCTTGTACACACACAGGCACGCGAACACACTGTAGATGAAGGATGCGGTGGCATGCTGTAAACACGGCTACAGCTTATACTGTCAGGGGAAATATTGAAGCATAAAGTGGCTGTGCTGTGAAGTGTGTTTTGTCAGAAGGAGTACAAACTTTATCAGGTTGATAAATAAATGTGTCTTCATCTAAACACCGCTACATTCATTCACATTAGATAGGTTAATAGAAGTTAATTCAACATAGACCAAAAAAATAAAGAAATAGACTTGTCATTTGCGAGACGTAAAAATGGAATAAAGCTTGAGCTTCCGCGCCCGTCTTTTGCAGGTGAAGTATGGTCGTTTTGGCTTCATATGGGATGCAGCCGTGTTGGAGTATGTTGCCATCAATGACGAGGACTGCTCCTTCTACACTGTGAGCAACAACGCACCGGACCGTGGTTACGGCATCGCCATGCAGCACGGAAGCCCGTACCGGGACATTTTCTCTCAAAGGTAGGAAGACATTTTGAAAAACACACCTGCACTCACCGTTTACATACTGTAAGTGTCAAACTATGCAGCTGTGATTATTACATTATTTCTGTATTTTTATTTTTACACCCAAAAGAGCCTAATTGCAATATACACTACAGTATTTGAAGCTACTGGTTAGCTTGTTTGATATCTGATAGTAGTAATTGTACAAATTAAGAGTGATATTTAGTTCAGCTACAGTATAGATATTTTAAACATATTTGTCTCTACAACACATTGGTCATTCAATAAATGAGATGCACATGTATTTTCATATATAATTTACAGTATAGGATAGAACATACTATATACTGTATGGTGCTGTGCTGTATGTGTGTAGCCCAATATTCATTTAAGCTTTATAGAATGTGAGTAACTGTTTTTTATCTGAGGTGTCAAGCTGCTGAATATTGCCTATCATGGTTGTTACCTGAAGTAAACAAATAGTTAATCAAATCAGGTTTCCAATCATTTTGAATTTTGTTCAGGGAACACTCCCATCTCATTTTCAAATCTACTTTACTCCCAATGCTCCCAATAGTATAAATAGCATTACACCGATATGACTGTAGAAAGGATAGAAAATTATCATAGAGGTATAATTGTTTTGTTTGTCTTCTTTGTTTTTTCATGCTGACATTTTGCATTATACAAGTCAATGAAGCACATATTGGAGAACACTATGGAAATTATGTTAGTGGTCCCCGCAGAGTAACAGCAGGAAATGCATATTTATCTGGCCTAATATCCTCTGGTGCCTGACTATTAAGAGGTTGTTATGATCTGAGCAGCTACTTACAAACAATTCAGAAACAAATATCTAAAATATTTTTCTTTAAGTCCTCGTTTAATCTTCGAAATTAAAATAATGTTAATTATTAAATATGTTTTAATTAATTAATATGTTTGGTTTCATTCCCCCCCTAAAGAAGTTGGTTACCCCCAGCAAAAGTGATAAATGGGGATTCATCGATTGCATTTTTCTTGGCCAATTCTGTTTACTGTTTGTCTCATTTATTTATTTGATTGTCCAGCCGGTTCATATTCTGGCCGATTCCGATTTTCTATACGTAATTTATTTGATATATTTAGTTTTACATTTACTCACTTTGATTCTGGTCCCTTAGCCATCATCTTAGTAATGTGTTGATAGTCCATTATTATTATTTTTATTTACATCGTTGAATTATTTCAGTGTTGCACCTAAGACACATTTTGTTCAGTTGTATGCAAGTTAATGTATAGAGTCTCATTTCATATACAATAGTATACAGTATATACAGTATGTGTGTGTACAATATTTGTATCCCAATGTATTGCATAGTAAAGCTAGTATATAGTATACCCTATGTACTGTATAGTAACTGTAAATGGTATAGCAACAGAAGCTACAATGCCCATTATATTATAAACACATTTAGCTGTCTCTCTTCCTGCTAATATTTCATGCCTTAGGAAGGGGATGTGATGAGGAGAGGGGTATTGACTGACAAATATAACATTGCTGTTTCCCATGGGGCTTCTTCATAAATGGAATACTCACTTGATCAGAAAGAGAAAGTGAACTGATGTAAGCAGGAGAGAAAACAGAGATAGGGGAGATGAAAAATAAATAAACCTTGCGACGATCGATACGGATCTAATTTGCTGGTGATTGTAATATGAGAGGGAATCAGGGGTCTCTTAAGACACACTGTGTGTGTGTGTGTGTGTGTGAAGATGAGCATATTGGAATTTTTACAGAGCGCAGGTCCCTTGGGATTAAGTAAGAGATGAAAGAATTGATTTGCTCTGACACACTGGATTGACGGACAGAGAAATACAGTTTGCAACAACTGCATCATTTATTTTTCTGCCTAGGCTGTTTGTTACGAAGCAGCTGTCGCCCGATGCTTAAGTGCAGAGCCGACCCTGCGTGACCTGAACTTTGTGTTTGATTGGCCTGGCTCTGTCATCAGAAGTTAAGATGGGCCAATCACATCATGTAAAGTTTTATGATTGATGGACGTATTTAGGATAATAAAAAGCACTGGCCTGCCCTCACATGCACAGGACTTGAGTGCGTACGTGTGTGTGCGTGTGTGTTTGCACGTGTGATCGTGCATGTGTGTGTGTGTGTGAGGATTTATAGGTATTTGTGAGAATTGTTTGTATACAGTATGAAGAAAAGTATGTGTGGGCATAGTGTGTGTTTGTTTGGATCTGGGCACTGTCATTCTATGATATGATGGATATAGACTGCTGAACAGAAATGGGTAAACAAATATCTGATAGGCCGCTCTGCTAATTCCAACTGACAGTCACTGCGGCGGTGTCATGAAAAGCTGCAGGCAACAGCTTCTGAAGGAGCACGCGTCTGTGATGCGTGTGGTGTTTCTTTGTGTCGACATCTGTCTGCTTGAATGTGGATGCTCGTGTGCTTTTAGGTCTTCACAGCCAGGTGGAGATGCCCCACGCGCATGAATAGTATCGTGTGGGAAGAAGGAAACACAACGCCCACATTATAAAATAAGTAAATAAGTAAATAAATGAACACCACAGGAAGCAAAACATGCACGTGTGGGTAGAGAGGATCTTGTGGAAAGCACTTAGGCCTGGTAAAAACCCGTGCAGACACCAGAAGGGTGTTGAGCTCACTGGCAGTCAGTGTGACTGGTCAAGCAACCCTTCTAAAATATCCAGCACTGCTGGTCACCAGCATAGGGTGTTTTGCATGCTGGAGCCAGCATGGAATGCTGGTTTGCTGGTACCCCGGCATCCCATGCTGTTTGCTGGTGTGCTGGTATACCAGCTAGACCAGCACTACCCCAGCACTAACCAGTATGAACCAGCCTGAACCAACACTATACCAGCACTAACCAGTGTGAACCAGCCTGAACCAACACTATACCAGCACTAACCAGTGTGAAGCAGCCTGAACCAACACTATACCAGCACTAACCAGTGTGAAGCAGCCTGGACCAACATATAATTCATACTGGTTCATGCTGGATCTTTTAGCAGGGAATACATATGGCTAGCACATGGCAACACTTCCTTTTTCAGGGTGTTTTGCATGTTGTTTGGGGTCAAATTATAAGTACAAGATCTACTGTATACTCATGATCATAGCCTAGCTGCAATTAGCTGTTTGATTATCAGAGACAAGGTAACTTGTATATCTGGTGTTGTATATGCCTGAGGGGCCAAATGTGACAGGGATAAATTATTGCAGTAACAACACACATTGGAGAGCACAATTTGTGCTGTGCCCGAGGCAGCTGTCACTCTCAAAATTAGCTATTAGCCTTCCAGCTCACTACTAGTAGGCTAATTCCACACCAGGCTCCCATTATGCTAACCACACTAACAAGAAATGGAAAAGGTTGGCAACGTGCCTAAATTCCAGAATTTCAATTAGCGCATCAAAATAGATGATTATCTTCTCTAGCAATATTGCTACAAATGAGGTTGGAGCCATAACTAAAGTTTAAATACTAAATAAAGGGATTTGGTAGTGGTTGAATTAGCATTATCGTTAGCCTTTGTTATTTTCAGTAAGCTACCAGCACCATGCACTGTAGCCTACTCAAGATTTGTTTTCTCTTAATTGAATTCGCCAAATGAATTTATGTAAATATTGTCGCTAACAGGTTTTATTTGTTTCCATCCATCTGTCTTCTACGGAGACGGGTCGCGGGGGCAGCATCTCCAGCAAGGGACCCCAAACTTCCTTTTCCGGAACCCAGAGCCACATTAGCAAGCTCTGACTGCGGGATCCCGAGACGTTCCCAGGCCAGTGTGGAGATATAATCTCTCCCCCTAGTCCTGGGTCTTCCCCGAGGCCTCCTCCTCGCTGGACATGCCTGGAACACCTCCCAAGGGAGGCACCCAGGGGGCATCCTTACTAGATGCCCGTACCACCTCAACTGGTGCAGCTCTACTCAGAGTTCCTCACGGATAGCTGAGCTCACCCTGTCTCTAAGGGAGACGCCAGCCACCCTTCTGAGAAAACCCATTTCGTCCGCTTGTACCCGCGATCTTGTTCTTTTGGTCATGACACACCTTTCATGACCATAGGTGAGGGTAGGAACGAAAATTGCCCAGAAGATCGAGAGCTTTGCCTTCCGGTGCGGTAAAGTGATTGTATTACCGCTCCCGCTGCTCCGATTCTCCGGCCAATCTCCCGCTCCAAAGTTCCCTCACTCGCAAACAAGACTCCGAGGTTCTTGAACTCCTTCACTTGGGATAAGTACTCATTCCTACCTGGAGTATGCACTCCATCGGTTCCCTGCTGAGAACCATGGCTTTAGATTTTGCTGTGCTAATCCTCATCCCAGCCGCTTCACACTCGGCTGCAAATGCTGGACGTCACGGACCGTTGATGCCATCAGGACCACATCATCTGCAAAAAGCAGCGATGAGCTCTACAGTATACGCTTCAGGGTGTGTGTAAAAATGTGACAGTAAGAAAGAATAGCCCAACCGTTCACACACACAATGCGTTTTCTTCAATTTAATATTGTTTATCATTCTGGTATGTTAAAACATATACAATAAGGGCGAGGTGCGTGCGCTTATGTGTGCATGCGCGCACATGTCCGTGCGTGTGTGTGTGCGTGTGTGCATTAGGGATGCAGAGAGTCCACTATTTGTATTTGTTATTTGTATTTGTTGAGTCAACAAATTATTTGTATTCATATTTGTATTTGTACAAAAGTGAAAATTAGTGTAACAATCCTGGACAATGGAGAAAAGTTTGGGGCGTGTCGTGCCAAATCTGTCCACCCGTTGACAACTGATTGCCATATGTGGGAGCTCTTGCAACTCGCCTACAGCTGTATTGCACTAGATATAGGCTATTTCTACAGCTGTTCTTATATGGATGTAATAGGATATATAACTTGTCTGTGGTAATAGATTGTCTTTGTGAAACTTTAACGTTTCTGGTAACTGAATAAGTGTTTGCGGAGTAAGCAAGGCAAAGTACTGCAAGGTATTTTCTAGCAAAATAATACTGAACAACAATTGTTTTCAGGCATGATTATTATCTAGGGGCAATTTTATTTTCAATATTTATATGTGCTTCGTATGTATAATATCGTTTGCTTATATTTGGAAAATAAACTAGTAATCAGTTTTCGTTGGACTTTAGGCACGACAGTCACTGCAAAGGAGTGATCAAAATTCGATAGTACAGCAGACCATTATCCAGCTACAACGGCGCACGCATTAGCATGCCGTCTGAAAAACTGAGTAGCTTATAATGCTTTGCAAATCTCTCAATCCTTGTCATGTTTCGATCCGATTCGAAACAATAAGTTAGACCTACAACTGCTGCACTACAGCATAGTAACTTTGCTAGTACTGTATTTCTCCAGTGTGATATCTGCAAGTGTGTCAAAGGCGTAGTTTGTGCATTTTGATTATATTCCCGCTGTGCTCAGCACGGCTCTATTCAATTCACTTGTATGTAACTACTACTCGTAGTTACTCGTAATGTCATGTCAGCAAAGCGGGTGGAGCGCAAACATCCACCATCACTACTGTATGCCAGAAATATTTTAAAAATATTTCTTCGAAATCAATATTTGTATAAACACACTATTTGTGCTTATCCGAATAACATATTTGTATTTGTCACCATCCCTAGTGTGCATGCTTATGCGTACAGTATGTGTGTGTGTGTGTGTGTGTGCGTGCGTGCGTATGTTTGTGAGATGGAAGAAGGGCCGAACAGACAGTAAAGGGACTCATTGGGTTTAGTCTACTCCTAAAGTGTTTTCTGCTGCCAACCCCTCCACATACTCCTCTGCTTTAACTCCTTCAGTCTCCAATCTATCCATCTAGACTCCATGTTTTGACTTTGAGTTGAAACACATCAAACAGTGTATTGGTTATATGAAATTGCTTCTCCACTCAAAGTTATTTGTCACTGATATTAAAGTGCTCCAGGTCCAGTAAATACAAAGTAAACTGCATTAGTCTCATAAAAACAGTGACTTTGTGTTGTTATTATTCTGGCGGTTCTTTCATACGAACAAACTCGTCAAAACATTTTCAACAGAAAACAAAGTGTCGAAAGTTTGTTTATTGTGAACCTAGACTTGGAAATGCATGAATCGTAGCATAGTATCATGTCAGAGTTCTGGTAGATAAACACAAGTGGTGTTTGCCTAAATGCCCTTGAGTGTTATCTTAGCATATTTAACACGTCACAATATTTGTTCTGACAGAGTTGTTGTAAACACTCCAAACAATTGCATGGCCTTTCAGTTCAAGTGAAGGGCCTCAAAACCTTTAAGTTGCTGTTTACCCAAGCTTAAACGGAAACCTATATACAATATTTTATAGCCCAGTGGTTCATAAATATTTCATCAAACTTTTTATTTACTTATTAGTCTATAAAATATACAGTTACAGTTGTAAAAGATACCGTTCAGAAGGTTACAATATTTTGAATTAAGTAACGATTAATCCCATATGCCAATGATTCATTTTGGCATGATGTCAAATTATCTTTTTGCTAAGATTATCTTTTTCATTGACTTTCCCATTTTGAGTAAACATTGTAAATAGATTTCCTCGGTCAAAAGGTTAGAAAATAGCAATTACTGTACTTATTGTTGATGTCCTTTTAAGTTAATTATTTGTAGCATATCTTTACAGGGTTTGGAATTATTTGTCTTTATCTCCTTAAAGTTACAACAGCAACATTATTTAGATCAGTGGTTCTTAAACTTTTGGTCAGGCGACCCCCCAAAGAAAACTACAAAAGTTTGGAGACCCCTTCACTGTTCTGTCATTGGTCTATATAAAAAATGGTCATTGCCACTCCCTCAAATGTTAACAAATTCATAATCCAATCAGCAAAAGATAAAATGTAAGCTAAATAGCCTAATATTTTATTTTAAACAAACGAGAACAAAGCTAACGCTTAACATTTGTAGAAATATGTTTTCAATGTATAATGACTAAAAATAAAATAAAACAAGTTATTGGCTATCAATACACTAGAATTGGTTTTTATTGTGTTATTTCTGAGTTTTGTTTCTGTCTCACAGAATTGCATTTTAATTTTTATAATTAATTTAGCCAATTCAATGAGATGGGTGGCTTCCTCGAACATAGCAAATCAATTATTGGGCTTATACGTGACACAGCGACACGGTGATTTTCCTCCACTCTGCTTAACCGACACCTGTAGGCTACTTCTGTTTTATATACGCCAGGAACGAGAATGTTTTCTTGCGCACGTGCCGTCGCGACTCCGTCAAGTATAATCTAGGCTTAAGGACCCCGTGATAGAAACGAACAGACTCGTATGCAGCGCCCATTTCTTGACAGAAGGACGAAGAATCTGGTGGGCGTGATTTTATATAATTCACTATTTTGTTGGCTGTTTGGGGAACGTTGTTAAGCTCAGGCTCAAGTGTTAGCTGTATATCGCGACCCCACAGCAGTATTTGGCGATCCCCTCGGGGGTCGCGACAAACAGTTTAAGAAAGGTTATTTACTATCTATAGTAGATAATAAATTAATTGACATTCTAATTGTGTTGACTTTCTTATACATATTCCTTCTGTAAACTCAGTGATATTCAGCACACACACTTAATTCCACCGTTAAACCCCTTTTTAAAATTATATTTAATGATAGAGATGCAGTTCTCTCTCTCTCTTGATTTGTTTGATTTCTGTGTTGTTTGTCATAGTGCAGCTGTCTAATCTTTTTCCCTTTCACCCACACACGGTGGCTTACTGAGACTTAATTTTAAACTTTGTTGACAAAGTTTATGACATTGAACCCTGAAAGTCTACTGTAAATGAAATAAGTATTGCAACATTTACTTATGGGACCGAAAAAGACAAATGACAAATTCTATAGTGCAACCGAAAAAAAATAGTGAAGGCGAACGGACTGACAGCTCAACTGGGAAAATCATTATGGACAAAATCAATGAGAACTTTACACCACCTTTTGAACAATGTTAGCTGAAGTAATTGAACAAGACAGCCCCACAGAGGGATTCATAGAATCCATTTCACACAGAGACCAACGATGCCCCTAACCTTAGCAAGTGGAGGCAGGGAAAAAATAACATTTAGCAAAAGACATGGAAGAAACCTTTCGGAAAAGAGGGACCCCCCTCTGGCACACTCATGCGTGCAATAGCTGCTGATCATTGACATTATATAACTTAAATTTTTTTTTATACAGACTTCACAGAACATCGTATGGTATAGATCAATGGTTCTCAAACTGTAGTACCACAGTTTGAGAACCACTGGTATAGACGAAAAGTGTAGAAGGCAGAAAATCAGAACCCTGGTTTCATCTGCATTGCACCTGGAGCTGTTTCTCCTAATGAGTTCAGTTCATAATCAAATTGGCTAGTTATAATGTTGCTATACTGTACCTGCCAAACTGATTGAGACCCAGAGCCCAGTGGGTATTTTGCACGTATTTTTTACCATACTAAATCTCAAACATCGGCGAAACAAAGACATTTCATATCTGAATATTCCCGACTATTCGTTTTTACAAGATTAGGGTTTTTTTTGCATCCCACTGAGTCTGACTAACAGAGGCTGCGGGAAGTGGCTGGAGGAGCTGGATGTGGTAACCAAGCTGTCAATCCTCTGCTGTTCTCATTTACGAAGCTGACAGCTCTCCAAGCAAAGAACTCATTCTAGCAAAACAATCTCTCACATGCCCCCACCTCTCATTTTATCCCTCAGTCTCTTTCGCTTCATGATTAAACATCTGCCCTCCACGTCTCTCCACACGTCTACTCATCTCACCTTTATATATATAATTATTTTTATTTTATTTTTATTTAACTTCCTTCCTTTCATTTTCTCTTTCGATTTTCTATCTTCCCTCCTTATGAGACATTGCATTTGTTTTTCTCGGCTCTCCCCGGCATTGACACACTTGCCTGTGTTTCACACTGGAGGATGATAATCGATGAGGCGATCCTAGCAGACCGAACCTATCCAGCCGCTTCAATCCGCGTCACATAACCGACTGTCAACTGTTCTGATGCTTCTGGTGGAGACTGCTGTGTGGTGACACGTGCCATGTGTAGCCACAGCTCGTTATAAAGGCAGTATACCTTATATGTAATGCATCAAATCTCACCAGTCACGTCACAATCGCAATAACAACACAACATAAACGTTGTAGTCATTATAGTCATTTTATTCTATCATTAGCAGTCCCCCAACATTAGAATACCACTGGGCCGCACCACTGGGAAAGACTCTGCTTGATAAAGAGAATCTGTGTTGTAAGATGTTTAGTAATGAGCTACACAAAAACAATGGAACTGCTCCCTTTCTTACTATCATATACGTCCACTTGCATACCTTTTTATTGTCATTGTTGTTGGGATCTCTCTCTCTCTCTCTCTCTCTCTCTCTCTCTCTCTCTCTCTCTCTCTCTCTCTCTGTGTGTGTGTGTGTCCCATTCTCCTATCTTTTCTTTTTTCTTCTATTATTTCCTGTCATATTGTCTCCTTTTGCCATTAGCAGAACCACACTTTTTTGTCTCCTTAGTACAGGTCAACTAATATTGTGTGATCATCCCAGCATCAAGGCTGCTGCCACAGAGTTGCCATGGCAACAGCTAGGCTGCGCAGTAATGGCCATCGCAAAGGGAGGCGAGAGGCAGAGACAGAATGCATGTGCGCATACGCACACACACACACACATAAGTTTACCCCTGCCCTCCAACCTTGGCCCATTTTCCTTAACAGCCAGTGGGAATGTAAGTCATTACAGATCTCCCCAGTCAATGTCAATGATCTCACAGTACCAAGGTGGTAGGTCATTATACACACAAAGTGCTTTGTGTCCCACACCACACCAGTTGGTTAAACAGACAGCATGCGCTTCCATAATCACCACATTCTCATATAGAAATACGTTTTTACATTTAGGTCGCTGAAGAGCTGGAAGTCTTCAAGAGTTAAGAAATGGACATAATTCCAAATACGTTCCATAATCAGAACTTGAGAAAAAAAAGACACCTGAGCTTTTTTGTCTAAGAAACTTATTTCACTGGCCAAAAATACTTGGGAGCAGACTGCCAAAGTCAATGTAGTATAGCCACACCACCTACAGTATTGAATGTTTGCCACATTTTATTGCAAATTCAGTAAAAGCAGAACAGGTGCTAGTCATATAATAACATAAAACATGCTCTAAACATGTCTAGGTTTAAGGTTTTTCCTTGCACTTTCTGACTGATACAATAACATGTTTTATTTTATTTTTATGCGAACTACTTCTTCTAAGCAGGGGTGACTAGTGACTAGTGTTCAGTTTTCAGGCGTATTACAACACTGCAGTTTCTATTATCTGTCACACTGACAAACAGTGCTAAAGACAAAAAATACACACAGAGGCATGCACATATTTGACACAGTATTTGTTACGAGATACATTTTTTGTTGGTTTACACGGTCAGATAATGAGATCCCACATATCAAAGAGCAGAACCATGTTTTGTCAAAAAATATTTAGTAATTTCACCATGGGAAGTCAGCCATGCAGCTTCAGAAGATGTAATGTTTTAATACACATTAACACACTTTTCTTCTCTACGAAAAGATTCATGTTTTATCTGTGGGGGCCTGGAGGAACATTTTAGGAGAAAACAAAACATAAAAGAAATAACATCATCATAAATATCTATCTGAATAACGCGGCAGTCAAAACTATTATCTCCTTTAACAAAATAAATTTTGCATCAACATTATGCAAACACACATATACATTTATCATTTTATGCATACAATATTATTTGTATTTATTTTTTATTTATATTTATTTATGTTTATTTATTTGAATGTTGTCCCTAGTTGTGTTTTGAAAATGTGATTTACTGTAGAATTGCAAACTGCAAAGCAGAAAAGTTGTTTGTGTGATTGCAAACATGATTGAAGGATTTAGTACACAATTTTCATGTTTAGCGTTAGCGTAGATTTTCATGCCACACAAGAGAAGAAGTGAGATTCTCTTCTTCTTCTTGACGTAGTTTAACGGCGGTTGGCATCCAGCTCACTGGTGCATCACCGCCACAATAAGAGATATTGCTGTAGTTATTTGGCACCACACATAATGAACACAAAGCACAATAAAAAACATGGGATCAATGCGTTCCCTTAAGGCCACATTCTGTTCAGATAAATGTTCCCTTTGCAGGGATCAGTGCCAGCAGTCCATGTACCCCCCCCCCCCCCATTCTCTACAGTTGTAGGATCCCCCCCAAGGACCTCTATAAACAGCAGACACAAGTACACAGGTTAATTGGGCCCCTGGCCGACCTCATTCAGTAGCAGGTTGGCTCCTTGTGCCGAGTCAGTGTTCATACAGTACAGCCCAGCATGGCAGTAACAAGACCACCCCCTTTCTTCACACGATGTCTAACGGAAGAATACACTGGTAAATAAACGGCTTTCTGTTTGGTTATTTTTAATAAATAATAATACAAAATAATTTAAACATCAGTAGACGGAAATAGTAAATCGTTATTTGTCTTGTCCTTGCAGCAAAGAAGAAAAAAAAGGTAACAAATTATATTATAAAATCTGCAAAAGACAAATCATACTGCAGATATGTAGATGAATGAACATTTATCAATTTGACCACTGTATATCAAGAATAATTCTAAATGTGAGTGTGCCTAGACCACAGTGCACCTCTCGTATTCAATCCTCAGAATGTTAAACAACATCATATTGTAACGTCCGGTGCCGCGCCGATGGGCGGCTCACCCTCCCTGCCATCCTTTTTGCCGGTGCGCATTCGCCTCTGGCCGCCCATGTCCACAGCGCTCCCCAGTCACACGTGCTTTATGTAGATTGTTTATGTGGGGTTGGGGTTTGTCTTTCGTTCCTTGTTGGCTATCGTGTTTGCCACGAGGCCGCTGTTTTTGTGTCTTTTCGTTCTCTGGGCCGTGAGAAGCCGTCATTAAACGCCGAACAAAGACTTGTACCTGGGTTGCTTTGTGTTTGAGTCTCCTGTGACACGTTACACAAACAAATAAATACATAAATAAATCAAATGAATGGATGGGTGACTGCCGGGCTAATGTGTTACATGAACAAACGTTAGGAAACCCTTTTAAGTAATTTTAAGACGTGCATTACTTTGAGAAGAAAGGGAACACATTTGGGATTCTGGAGAGGGTCCAGACTTGCTTGCCCATTACACTCCCTGTCTGCCTCTGAAGAGAAATGATTATCAGTGACTTCTGAACTAATTGGCCTATCAGAGTTATGCAAAGTCTGCCTCCCTGGTGGCAGATGGGTCTACTGTATATTATAGCACTCACTGTATACTGTACTGTAAATGTACTGCATGTAGCATGCATATTAAACCTACGGTAAAGACCAGCTGCAATGATTAAATGCAAAGACCACTCTATAGGCTGAAATGTTGAATATTATATCAAGATTGATCGGACTTAAACCATCTGCCGTATAGTAAGTCTTTGGTAAAAAGGAAAGGGGGGCGGGGGGGGGGGGGGGTGGATAATCCCACACAACAGACAAAAAAAAAAAAAAAGATTCATGATTTTTCTAATATATCCACTGGCAGAGAAAAGATT
>JAODUH010000024.1:1017740-1031710 GCA_027564835.1 Typhlichthys subterraneus | reverse complement strand
CCCCCCCCCCCCCCCCCCCCCCCCCCGGACAATCCCACACATCAGACATCAAATACATAACAGATGCATGATTGATCTAATATATCCTCTGGCAGAGAACAGAGTGAGAGGAATGACACTGTGTTGGCAAGGATAAACTGGCACTTGGTCAATGGGAGTTAATTCTTTAAGTGACACCGTCTCGCAAGATGCATTCCGTCTCTCTCCACATTCCCATGGAAACGCATGCTTCAATGTTCAACGTAGGCGAGTACACGTGGGCGACAGAACGTCAACTTGTCATGAATGGCCTATATATGTCCCCAACCCCCTTCCCCCCCGACACTATGCAACACGTTCATCCAAAACAACTAAACGACGAGCTCACACACAAGTATAGGCAGTAACGCGCTGCTAGGACTTTGTAACGACACAGGACTATTACGCAATCCAGGATATAGATTAGCTGCATGTTCCACAATGTAGCAGTTATAGACATGGTCATGTTGCAGTTCAGGAGAGCATACTGTCAATTAAGTATATTGTATGTGCAACTGGAGAGGAGGGGAGGTGAAGAGATGAAGATGTAGTGGTTAGTACAAACATGTAGGGCTGCTTTACAGAATGACAATGTACCACTGCTGTCCACTATATAAAAGGTACTGTATGTATGGTGGGAGGAGATGGTAAAAGGATAAAGAAAGATAAAATGCACTTAAAGGACCCATTCCATGAAAACCAAGTATTTCTAGTTGTTTTTGGAATTAGCAATGTCGATGTGACACGGAGAAGAGTAAGCCTTTCAAAGTGGACTGTTAGCTGCCTGGTCTGTATTGGCTAAAAAAGGGAGAGGGGCGGGGAAACAGTCGAATAAGAGAAAGGTGCATATGTTTGTGTAGATTACTGCACACAGTCTGTTTGGTAAACTATGAGGATATGGCCAGCTACGTAATATCAGCGAAATATGCAAGGCAAGGAACTGATGTTGACCGCCAGTACACAAACCGTAAATAAAAGTTTAATGTTCAACATTTGCAGATGACCAAATCTGTAAATACATTTTTTGATACAGTAATTGCAGGCCACCATAGCATAAAAAAGTTGAGTCTGCAGAACAGGCATATTATCAAGAGTGATGTGCTCATCAATAACTACATTAGATTAATATTGGCTATTGTTCACCATAAACCATAAACGGATTAGAAATAGGCTGCTTAAATAATGTTGTGTTGATTTACTTAACCTGAACATTGCTCATTGATAAAGACGCACTCGCATGTCATACCGAAATTGTATTCTAGCTGCCATAAACGTATATCATACAAAACATTAAACGTTGATACCGTGATAAAAACAAAGATAGAATTTGTCTTTGATCAATTTTAACATTGGTTATCAAAACGTAACACAGTTCCAACACAGGGCTGTGTGACTAAGTGCTGATATGTTGTTGACATGAACAACAATGAACTACATTCTGCCGCCATGTATCCTTTACTGTAGTCTGGACGGCGAGGCGGAATTCATGTGCAATATTAACACCTTGAAAACACTGCTGCAATTAAACCATTTGTGGTCCAAAACCCATGAAACTATGTTCAAACCACGTTTGAGTAGCCTGCACCGGTACTAGCAGTAAAGCAGTCGTAGCCTCACGTCAACACAGCTACGTGGAAGTCGGGGCGGGGTGGGCAGTGGCTTCTTAAATTTAAAGCAACAGTCACTGAAATCAGATCGATATCTAAAGAGTTGTTGTAAGATGTGCTATTCAACATGAACTATGTGGTAATTTCACCTAAGATGGTCAACTACATTGCATTGAGAAGTCAAGGGACTGTGTCAACAAATGAAGGAGCATGAAATGACTCCTTTAAGGTATTTATATTCCCACATGCTCCAACTGCAAGCAGTGCAAAATTAAAGTAACATTTAGTCTTTTAACCAAATGTTCATATGCCACCCACAACTAAAAAATATTTAAAAAACTATCAAAATCGTTGTGATCATTGTGTCTTGTACAGCTCCAAACTGGCTGTGTTTTGTTTTGGGATATGAATCGTATTTATTTATCTTCATGACGTAGCATCGTACATCTGTGTTCATGCTCACTTGCGGCTGAATATCTGTGTTTAATTCCACTCACAACAAGCACATCTGTCTCTGTGTGTGTGTGTGTATTAAATGATATACACTGAAATAAGAAATGTTTTCTGGCTATTTGGGGGTCAATTAGCATTTTGAGATGTTGTGTGTTTTGGCATTCTTTATTTAGAAAAGTTGGATATAGGAGTTTCAGCATGTAGTGGTGAAATTGTCGAAGGTTTTTGCCCTCAAGAAATTGTCAGATAATTGTAAACATATATCTGTGCACACAAAAATGCTGGATTGATCCAATTGAGGCAGCTTCATCTGTGCCCAGGCACGAGTGCCGTTTATGAAAGAGTTTTGGATATGAATGTGATTCCATTGACACACAGACAATATCCATAGTCATTGATGAGACTGAAGACTGTCAGTTTGGCAGTTGGTCTAACCATGTTGTTTGTCAGTACATACTGTGTCTTTGCATGTGTACGTACAGTATGTTCCCCAAATATATTAGTAATAATCCCGACGTGCTTTACATATCCAAATTGGCATAACCTAACTGAGTCTACACCCAAGAGTGGATATTCATGTGTGTGTGTGTGTGTAATTTACTTGTGTATTTTCATTTTGCCAAATGACCCACCCAGTTAAATAATAAGCTGAAGGCTAACAGAGGGTTCCCATCAACCTCTGAGTCGTATCCACTCTGAAGCTATCATTCATAGCACTAAAGCTAGGCAGCATAATGACATTGTGACTGTTTACTTGCGCCGCACTGCAAAACATATTAATGTTAGTCGTAATGAATTTGACAGCCCAATACCTGTCTCAGGGTATGTATTTTTTGCTAGTCAACAGTGCCCTCAAGTGGCAGAAAGCGGCAGTAGTCACTGCAGTAAAAACTGCAGTATGTGTTGAAGGTTGGGGAGTTCAACATATACTACAAACTACAATGTATTTGTAACACTGGTTTTCACCACGGGGAATTCTTGACACAAATAAAGGAATGTCTCTTTACAGGAAAAAGACAGAAATACCAATAGGATCACAGGAAAGTGGGTTTTTACATGGCCTCACTTAAAACTAATGTTACATTACTGTATGTGATATGGTTATAAATGTGACTACAGGTGACTACAGTAACTCTGTTGGTTTGTGTGTGTGTGTGCGTATGGGTGTGAATGTGTGTGAATGCATGTGTGCGTGTGTGTGTGTATGTGTGCGTGTGTGTGTGTGTGTGTGTGTGCTGCCTGATCCCTCCCTGCCCAGGATCCTGGAGCTCCAGCAGAGCGGGGACATGGACGTCCTGAAGGTGAAGTGGTGGCCGCGGGACAGCCCCTGCGACCTGTACAGCTCAGTGCAGACACGCCAGCGGGGGGGCGCCCTGGACATCCACAGCTTCGCCGGGGTCTTCTGCGTGCTGGCGGCCGGCGTGGTCCTCTCCTGCCTCATCGCCATGGTGGAGAGCTGGTGGACACGCAGGAAGGGATCCAGAGTGCCCTCCAAGGAGGTATGGGGGGCGGGGGAAGGGAGGGGAGGGGAGGGGACTGGGGAACAACAGGAGGAGGGCTTTCTTCCCGGAGGGGTTCAGTGGTATGTCAGCCGTGCGACGTCTGCAGAGGTATGGATGGGGTCGAGATGGGAGGAACATGGTAATAAGTGGGCTCCCGGATGTACTGTAATGGAGTAAGCCTGGGGAAAGTGGATTTATAAAGTTTCTGTAAAAAGGCCTTTGGTGTACGGTCTGTTCTGAGGCAGAACAGAGGTTGTGCTCCCAACGAAGAGAAATCGCTCACAAGCAAAATGAATAAGGGGTAAAAGCTAAGCCTCACATTTAGGAGAGTTCCAACCCTTATGGTGTCTAAAACTATTGTAAGCCTCCCGTGATCCCATTGTGGCTGCATACAACTACATTTAACAACAAAGTAGTGGAAGTAAAAAGGTGATTATCCCTGATGATCCCTGAAATTGTGTTTGGTTCGTAAGCTTGTGCAAATTCTACTGGGAAAGAGATCCTGAGAGCTCCACTAATGTCAGTGGATTGACGTTTTTTGTGTTACATAACCCTGTGCAGTACAGTATATGAGGGTTCAAACAGTTGTGTGAGAAGACGTGTTAAAACCCTTCCAAAATCTGCCTTCCACACACAAATCTACTCCATGGCAGTTAATACTTATTTTGACAGTTAGAAATCTAATGTGGACTTTCCTGACAGAGAGAACTTCCTGTTCCATGCAATCAAACAAGTCTAGATTAGGAACACAATACACCAAATGTTAACAATGAATAAGCATGGTGTGAGTCGAGATTGTAGGGCCTTTAAACTTTAAGATGTACTAATTGTATGGTTGCTCAATGGATGTCATTATATACAGCATGACCATGTCAGTGTCCCACAACAGCCTTATGTTTGTTTTGGTTTGAGTGCGTATTTGTTTAATATTTTATGCCACTTTTTATTTTTTGTGAACGAGGGCTGAACAATGACGGCTGAAGATTATCGAGCAGCACAACACAACAATCTTTGCCCTCAGGCACACGGCTCACTTTTTGGATTTGCAGCAGTGTCACGTTGTATTGTGCCTGTAACGGCACTTTGGGACTGTTTAGCACCTTCACACAGCACACCTTGAAGCACTCCAGTGTACAATCTTAGAGGGAGCACTGCTCTTCCCTCTTTTGCCTCCGTGATAAATGGACTGCATTTATATAGCGCTTTTATCCAAAGCGCTTTACATTATTTACCTCACATTTACCCATTCACTTGCACATTCATACACCGATGGCGACGTCAGCCTCGCATGGAGACACCTGACCACCGGAAGCAGTTAGGGTTAGGTGTCTTGCTCAAGGACGCCTCGACACTTGGTGTGGAGTTGGCAGGGTTCGAACCAGGGAGTTCTTTATCACCTATCGCCCCGGTCTACCACTGGGCCACTTGCGGCTCTGTATCTTTACTACAAACTAAAACACAAACACGGAGCTGTTTTGAATACGTGGCAAGTGCTGCACTTTATCTTTACAGGGACGGCAAAGCCTTTCAAACTGGTATGGTGGCTGCTATTGTTGACCCAAATCAGTATAGAGGGCTCATCTTCCGTTTGCTGGCTTTAAACTAGCCTTTCAATCCTCTAGTCTGTCACCCTCCTCCTACTGCTGTTCTTTAATAGTATATTACTACAACAAACTAACTAGTTATGTAAATAGCCTTAATGCTAACTGTTAAATTACACAATATGGCATGCCAAGCAAGTTAATGAAATAAATGTAATAATCTGATAAATAGTATTTTCATTATTAGTTTGAGCGCTAATTCTTTTTTGTTTTATCCAAATTTGTTGAGACAATTGAAGCAGCACTGATTGTTTTTTTTAGTAGTTTGTGTTTTCTCTGCAGGAATATTGCTTAAATTCTCACAATAGTTTGTGAAATCTTATTTGGTTTTAATGTACATATTTGCTTTACTGTATATCCAAATTCCAATGATCTCCGAATGACAACACAGTAAACCTCTATCCATTAATTTAACACCTATTGATAACTGAGACCACACCCATGATGAAATGCTTATTAATCTTTTTCTGATAAATTACACTGAGAAAAAAAAGTATCTACCAAAAATGTTGTTATAATAGAAAATATTACTATTACCACTACAACTACTACTAATAATAATAATAATAATAATGATGATACAAGTAAGTATTTACCTATATGTTTAAAAAAGAATTAAGTGAACAAACTTGTTCCTGTCTTAAACAACCCACAGCTCAAGGCCAGTTTAACTTGGCTGACCCTTATCTTGGCACCCATGGTAATGAAAGAATACTGCTCTCACCACCTACCAAGAGTTAGCCTGTGGAACATTCATGGTTCCCAGCCAGTAGTTTGTGATTTGTTTTCATTGTGGGCCTAGAGTCAATAGTTTGTGCTATAGCAACGCCACGGATGTCAAACAGGCAACATGGTCGTCCTGCTGCGTAGCGATGTCTTCTCCTGGTCCAGCGATAAATAGACCTTTTGATCAGGGACCAATGACATGTTTTGCACGGCGCACGCACACACACTCACACTCACTGACATACGAGGTTAAACAGGGTCAAATTCATGCACACAGACACCACATGCCACTCTACCTTTAACCCCCCTGCTTAGTCAGCAGCTTTCATCTGTCATTCAGACCAGTGGGCATGTCTGCCACTGAACAGCCACAAAGGAAGCACACACACAAACACACACACGGCGAGCCCCCTGCCATCTTTATTAGCCAGTAAGAGCATCATCTACTGACTGAGCACAGGACATTGATTCTCTTTGTAGCTCTTGTTCAGCCTGCTTGCATCACAGGCTGTCAGCTGCATGAGCAAATCACTAGTATGGATTTAGAAATCACTTGATGATTTGCGCTAAATATGGTAGAATTCAGGCCAAGTATGTAATGCATTTTATTGGAATGTGTGCAAACATTTTCTTT
The DNA here is from genome assembly GCA_027564835.1 of Typhlichthys subterraneus. Taxonomy (NCBI): domain Eukaryota; kingdom Metazoa; phylum Chordata; class Actinopteri; order Percopsiformes; family Amblyopsidae; genus Typhlichthys; species Typhlichthys subterraneus. The sequence goes on along the minus strand of JAODUH010000024.1, from coordinate 1,025,169 downwards.
TTCTTTTTGAAATTAAAGTAGCACTTGTTTACTTATTGCTACTGTTCCTTATCTTATTTGCATTGCGTGCATTTGTTTTCCGGCTAATAACTGGTTCAATTAAAATGTAAATTCAGATACCTCGCAAACAGTTGTGTTGATATGCCTTAGACTTGAATTAATGCTCCACATAATGCCTTAAGGTTATTATGTTACAGCAAGCAATTATACCAAAGATTAGTACACACTAATGTGAAAGTGAATATCACTCAAATGTCCTTGCTGTTTCCATGGTGAACATGAAGTCAGCAGTGCATGTTTTTGATAGTTGACCCCTGACATCCATCCTTCACCCCAGACAAAGTAGAAACCAAACGTTATCGCAAATTTAATTCTGGCTTAAATGGAAACACAGAGCATACACCCAGCTAAAACCTTTGGGTTTCCTTCTCCCCTCACTCCTCCACCCTCATCACTTACATTATGTCCTCGTATGATAACAGAAATGAAGTATAAATGTAGTATCTTTAAAATCTAATATTAACTTGTAGGTTTGTACAGTGTGACATAATTTATGGGTACAATGTATTTTAAGTTACAACTTAAGAAATATTGAGAGGGTAAACTGGGTAAACACAGTTTAGCTCATTCCTCTGTAACTTTAACTAGAGTCCTCACAAGGTTTCAAATTTGAAATTCAAACCAGTAGATCTGTCAAAAGGACTCTCACACCTTCTAGTACAGTGAATGTGAACACAACTTTTTAATGTAGCCAGTAGATAAGATTGTAAATACCTTTGAAAAAGTTTGTTTCCAGATTTTGGGGTTGCATGTTTTTATTCTATTGTGACACACTGTTGCTCCCTTAGACAAAATAAAATGTAGTGAGTATTCTTATGCTATAAACTGACACATGCACACATTCACACACTGGTATATGCAAATACACACAAACCCTGCATGCTAATACATCTTACATACAGTATCAGTCATCACAGACTTGTGCAAATACAATGAACTAACTTTGTGGTATACAATGCCATGAACGTCATTACTGCAGGATTCACATTTAATCATTCATACAGTTTTCCATTCTCCACCTGCTCATCTGCTTTGAATGTATTTCACCATACCTCTCATTGTGTAAGCATTATAAGTCATATTGCAGTACTAACTGCAGTAAATAAAAACTGACTTAATCATAAGTTAATGCAGTAGGCAACTCACAAACACACACTTTAATGCACACATGCTTTGTCCATATAAACCACAATTCCTGTTATTACTACCAAGCTTTGTTCATGCTTGACTTTCTTCTGCTAAACATCTACATGCTGTACATTATCATATACTGTACATATCCATGTCTACGGTGTTCTAAGTTTACTTTTCTAAATGCTTTGACTGTGGCTTTTTGTGGTGTGTTTTGTGTTGTACGCTGTGGTACGATTACTGCTGTGCTTGAGCTTTTAGTTGGACGTACACAATTTGCTAGCAGGTTCTGCTGGGCTTACACCCACCCACCCTGAGACATTTGTTTACTTGGGTCACCCACAATGACATTTGTAACATGATGTGATCAGTAAAGTTACCATTTAGGGGGATCATGCAAGCAGATAAAATTACTTGACTACTAAAACCTCTCATGTTTGGTAATAATGGTGAGGATTTTTACATTTAGACATTGTGTATGGTGTGTATTTATATAGTTGTTTATTTATTTTATAAACCTTTTTAACCTACATATATTGTTGTGAGCACATATGTACTGTGCATATTTTCCAATGCTGAAAAAAATTATTTCTTCAGCACACAAGTGTGACATCGTTGGAAGTAATTGTGGTCTGTGCATTAATATGTTTGTGATTACCTAATATATCTGTCTGAATGTGGAAACAGGTTCCTTTAACAACAGGTTGGAATAATTCAATTTTGACAATTGAGAACTTATTAAAAATGTATTGATTTTCAACTGTTTCAGGATCACCTCTTCCAGGACACAAATGGACAGCTATATTAGTACAATTATCTGACCTGTCAGTGTTTGCCATGGAAGAGTTTTGTCTTTTTATTCAATGGAATATGTCAATATATAAAAACAAACATGAGCCCTAGTTTTCGTCAGAACTCTTCCATAATTATACATCACTAGTTGTTTTTTTTTTTTTTATACCACGTTTCCTATACATTTTTCAATGACCTGTGAAGTGCTACAGGACTGTACCACGTACCAACGCGGCTCTGTTTGGTGTTCGAGGAAGGTATGATGCAAAACTTGCACATACTTAAAAATCAACGGAAAGAGAATGTGACGTGTCCCGCTTTAGCATACATGCACATTGAAACTGTATAGGAAAGAAGAAATTAAGATGTGTGTGAGTGTTCATACTGTACGTATAAATACACTCTGAGAACACGTCGAATCAGCCATTAAAACACACCCAGGCAGTAGCTTGACAGTGTCATAGCGTGGACAGGCGTTGGAAGCACTCTCAGGTCACTGAAAAGAGTCTGTATCATATAATCTATTTAGTTTTAGAATGAGTAGAAACGGCTCTTCCATGCATATAAATAATCTATTTTTTGTATACCTAACAAGGCTCTGCCTCTTTTCGTAGCTACAAATCCATACAGCATGGGAGGGTCGCTCTATTCATTCTAACAGTGAAATAGTTTTTGTCACTGTGGCTTAATTCTCTCAAATTGCCTTTTTTGTTGTTGTTCTTTTAGATAAGTACTCTGTGTTGAGGGGTGTAGCGGGCGAGGGGGACAAAGAGAGAGAGAGAAAGAGAGAGAGAGAGAGAGAGCAATAGAAAATGCCATTTACCCTTTCCAGGTATATAATAATGCTTGAGGACATGACAACAGAACGACCTGCTTAACTGTGTGTGCTGACTGACTGGCATGTCTTTTCTCTCATACACCCCCCTCTCCCACTGTCTCCAAACAACTCTCCTCTCTCCTCCGACCTCACCCCTACATCCCGTCCGTCTCTCATCCCTCCTCTCTGCCTGTTTGTCGTTGGTCTGTCTTCATCGTGGCATTTGTTTTATCCCGTTTTCTGTTTTTCTTCTAATCTTTGCGCTGAAATCGTACATGTAATGTACAAACGCGCACAACGTCTCTCTCTCTCTCTCATGTACACACACACACACACTATCACCTGCGCGCTCACACTAGACACAGGCAGATGGCCCATCTGCCAGGCAAGCTGCAGGCGCATGCCCCCACGTCCCCAGCGAGCACCCCCACGTCCTGGGGGCCCAGGCCCAGAACCAGGCCTCTAGCACCGCCAACACCATGGCTCCCCCGAGCAGCACACATTTCCAGCCCCCAGCCTGCTGTGACATCCCCTGTGCCCTGATCGTGCAGCACTCCTACCAACACTCCAACCCCTCCGAGCTCACCCCCAAAATGAGAATGAGCACCTTCACCACCTCGCCTCCCACCCCAAGGTTATACATACAATAGGGACACAACGTAGTAGTGATGGATGACACGGTATAATGCCGTATACTGTATCAGCCTGTATTGCGTGCTGCATTGTAAGATTATTGTGATATAAATACTTTCGTCAGAATATGACAAAATTGGCAGGAGTTTAAATCGGAATGTAACAAGTGGTGTTTTCAATAGAATATGTATTCTAGAAGTGTATATCTCTGAAGTTATTTTACAGGCTTGCAGCCTGTGAACATTGTATGCAATGTTGCCTTTTGACCACTAGAGGGTGGAGTCCCACTTTCCAAACACAAGTCAGCATCACTTCTGGAGAATGGCATAATTTGTCCATTACAGCCCTCAGGGTTGCATACCCTCTAATGTAACAAGTTACATCTATTATGTATTTGGTTAGCTTTAATGTAAATCCAAATGCTCGGCTATCCAACGTGTCTAAGTTACTCTCATGCACATACAGTAACTAGAGAGAGATGAATATACTAGGGTGTCGGATATATACCTTTACTTATTCCTTACCATGAGCCCTTTCGTCTTCCCTTAACGATACCACAGAGCCTTAGCATTATGCTTCCTTATACACCACATCGCCACAAACCATAACAACCTACAGTACGGTAACTTCCTTAGACAACCACATGGGGGCATCACTGTCCCTCTGCCAATGAGCTACATATGGGTGAACCAGAGCCCCACCAATATCTCCAACAGTACCAAAGGACACGGTCAGTAACTCTTAAACATGTGACCTGCCATGTTTGTTCCTACCCCTAAATAATATCCCTGAACTCATAAAGTCTTTACCTCTTAGGAATGCCTTTCCTCAAACCCCCTAAAAATCCTGGTTTAAGTGTCAGCCACATACCACAAACCCATACCCACCGTGGGACCCTCCAAAAGCTCTCATCGTGGGCATAATGTTTGCCCCAAAAGTCTGTTTTTACCCCCATAAATCCATTCAGCTCACAACTGTGGTATCCCCTAATCCAATGGTTTAGTAAATGCTATGAAACCACCCAGTACCCCAAACACTTCACACGAGCCCCCATATTCACCCCACTCATTCATCAAAAAAGTTAAATTCCCTTCTCCACTCAACCTACCCTATTCAGTATTAGCATGAGAAACCTTTCACTGAGTGTTACCATCCTAAAATATAGGATAGGCGGTTTGTATGCGAATGTACTATAGCAATGTACTGTACGCTTTCAGCTACGCGTAAAGCATAAGTGTAAGTGTAACTTACACTTATGTTTACATTTGGTATAGTTGGTTTAATTTTCTTAATATGATAAGCATGTTTATATTTTACAGAAATCACTTGAAAACGAGATATTTTTCTCAATGTGAATTTTGTTTTAGCTTTTGTCCCCTAACAGTATTTATCCTATAAATATATAAGCTGTTTATAGAGTATAAGATATCCAAGATATTGTATATAAGATCTATTATATTATATATACATGTATATAATATATAAGTAAGTTGCATGTATAGAGCATTAGAAAATGAATGGTAATCCTGCTTTGACACTATAGATCCACCAATATGGAAGCACAAACACACTGCATGGTAACTGTTTGTGTGTGTATTCCAGATAAGCCCCACTGCTTCATAGACCTTAGACTCCCTGATAGAAGTGTGTGTGTGCTTATGTTTTATTTTAATATCCTGACTGCAGCTCAGTATGCTTCTCTATCTCCTTTTCCTTTCTTCCTACCCCTCTATCACACAACTTCCCTGCGGCCATGACCCTTTCATCACTTTCATTCCCTTCCCTTTATTTACCTCACGGTTCAAATACCCTTAATTGGTGTTTTCCTCCTATTTTTTCACACTGTCAAAATTGTGTATGACATATTCCCTCTGCCATCCTGTGTGTTATCCTATGTCTCCTCTTTTGCTTTTTGTCAAAAAATAAATATTGGCTGGATGAACGTCATCCTTAATGGGGAAATCAAAAACATACCCCTCATCTGCATTACCTCCTGTTTACAATCCAACCTGCATGACTCCTCTTTCGTCTGTTTTTCTGCGGTTTACTCATTGTTTGCTCCCTATTGACCTCCTCTTTGTGCCTGTACTTTCTTCCATATGCCAAATATCCACATGTCATTGTATTCTACCGTCTTCCGGACAATTCTTATTTTCTCCAAATATTGTCCAACACTTTGCTGCTTGCTCTCTTCTTCAACATTTTGTTCTTCCATTGGAATGTTCTGCCTCCTTTTTACAACCTTTTCTTTGCCACACCGCCCTGTTTTATTCCTCCTATCCTTGCCATTCATCCCTTCCAAATCTCTGTTGTTTTCGTCTCCCCAAACCTGTCCTTTATTCCTACTCTCCGCTCCTTTCCCTGCCACCTCCTCTCCCCGCCTTGTCCCCTCCTACTTCCTGACTGTAGGACGATAAGGAGATCGACCTGGAACACCTACACCGGCGGGTTAACAGCCTGTGCACCGAGGACGAAAGCCCCCACAAGCAGTTCTCCACCTCTTCCATCGATTTAACGCCCCTGGACATGGACGCCCTGCCCTCCGCACGCCAGGCACTGGAGCAGATCAGCGACTTCCGTAACACCCACATCACCACCACCACTTTCATTCCTGAGCAGATCCAGACCCTCAGCCGCAGCCTCTCCGCCAAAGCCGCCGCAGGATTCGCCGCTGGTTTCGGGGGCGGCGGCGGCGGGGGAGGGGGTGTCCTCCAGGACCACCACCGGACTGCCGGGGTGGGTCCCTTCAGGCAGAGGGCCCCGAATGGTGGCTTCTTCCGCAGCCCCATCAAGACAATGTCCTCCATCCCCTACCAGCCCACGGGTCCGGGACCCAACTTCGGATATGGCAACGACCCTGACAGGGGCACCTCCATATGAGGAGTGACCAGGAAAGTGGGTGATCAAAGGAGGAAAGGATTGGGGGGGAGGGGTGGTGGTGGTCAGAGTCACAGTTTAAAAAAGAAAAATCAGAAGCTAGAGATCTACAGTATGTACATAGGAATCCTTTTGTTTATGTCAGCTGCAGTGTTTTGTATGTGGAGAAAGAGATGTAGGAGGTGGAGTTTGTCGGGTGGTGCTCCTGTAAACTAACTGGTAAGGTGGCGGGGGCAACTTGACTCTTTGCTTTATTGTCGTCGTTCTTGTGGTTGCTTCTGGGATTAGTTTGGGGATATGTGTGAAGGGAGATCTTTTTTTGGTATCTTCTCTGTTTAACAAAGACTTGTGTGTGTTGGAGATAAACTGATTCCTGTGCCAACCTAAACTACACCTTGCAGGGGTGGGTTTATATAACTGCAACAGCAGGAAGAATTATGATTTGTCATTGAGGAATAACAACATGGTGTCTAGGGTTACGAGTCCTAGACAGCGGAATAATCTATTTTAGAGGAAATGTTTGTTTTTTAATGCAAAATTACTTCATCCTTGGCCCTGCGGATGCTTCCACAAGCTCTTTGTATTGCTTAACATCGTGGTGTTTCTGAATCTGAAGATTTCGCTACAACTTCCCTTACAATGTCATTATCTGGGATGTTGTCATCACACAATATTCTCTCTACAAATACCCTCCAATACCTGTGGATCTAAATCTGAAATAATGATTTTGGTGTGTCCATGCAGGGGTTTGACTATACCCAAAACTGTTTGCCAGATACATCCTTATCCCAGTATGGTGCATTGTCTGGACACTGAAATGCTACAGCACAACAATCTCATTGATCCACTACAGTTTGGTGCATCAGTCTGAAGCTACGTTGGTGCATCATACTTAAACATTGCATCTTTGATGTGCATTGAGGACTCCATCAGTTCCACTGCACTGTACCAGTGCCCACAGACCTGTAAGTGATTGTATGTAGATCTGGTCATTCTTCTCACCTGTACTGTCCTGTCTGCCTTTTTAAGGCAAGGTGAGATATTCCAATCACACTTGTCAGAACGATGGTTGAAAGGGGATACTAAAACAGGTGAATTGAATAAGTAAAACAAAAAACA
>JAODUH010000024.1:999730-1017640 GCA_027564835.1 Typhlichthys subterraneus | reverse complement strand
TTCCAATCACACTTGTCAGAACGATGGTTGAAAGGGGATACTAAAACAGGTGAATTGAATAAGTAAAACAAAAAACATAAAAGACAAGCTCACAGACTTCTAAAAGCATATGCTTATTCTATGTCTTTTATTGCGTTTGGTTTATTAAAAGATTTTAATGCGTGGAATGTGTTTTGGTGAGGATGTACAAAAAACATTGTCCTGCAGCTGTCTAATTGTCTTTCAGCCAACTTAAAAAAAACTGCTAAATGAGTGCTGTAGTCCTTATATGCTTTGCACCATTACGTCTCTAAAAGGTTTACCTTTCATTTGAAATTTACTTCTTTTTTTTTTTTTCTTTTTTTTTTCTTTTTTTTTAAGCTGCCATGGCTATAATGTTTTAGAGAATAAAGACTGTATGGTAATGACAACTCAATTCCATGTCCTGGCCATTGAGTCAAAGGGTCCAACATTTGAATGGAGTTTTTTTTTTTTTTAGTTGAGGATAAACCATTTCAGCAGCATTTCCGGTATACAGTAGGCCTTATGTAAACTTAAGCTAACCCGTTTCAACCACAGGTCATACTTTAAATATCACTCACCATTGGAACTGTTTAAGAGACATTATCTGTATACTTTAGGTTCACTGGGATATCAAGAGGAGACAGCTGTCATTTATGCTCATTCAATAGTATAAGAATACAATGGCTGCCTTTTAATAATGGAAAGAGTCCACTATACACTTAGTTTAATATCTGTAATCTTAAGGATACTGTTTATATAACTTGTTTTTAAAGTGCCAATGAATTAAAATGATATAATTTATGGGAATGGTAAAGGAGAATGCCTACATTAGCAACAGAGTATTTTTTGGATTGGGGTTGGGCTTGCAAAAAGGGGCCAAACCATTTTCACTAACACTGTATTAATAATTGATAATATTAGCTGTTTAGAACAAGTTTTGAGTTTGTTATCTTTAACTAAAAACCGCAATTTGTTGTACGTAGAGAACTCAGTCAAGCCAGTGTTTTGAAGCAAGCATTGATAGGCATTGTTTTCTTATTATAGACTGCAGTACGGCTTCTGAATGACAAATAGGAAACAGACAAACATATAAATACATTTTATTTAGTATAAATGAGAGACATTAAAATGTATATTTTACATGTCAATGCTATTTTTGTTTAACAAGAAGAAAAATATTATATCATTATAAGCTTTAGTGGTGAGTTTAGTGGTGACCTACTGCATGTGGGTTTTCCTTGTCCCCACTGTCAATACAAACTATGATTTTCTCATTTTATCCTAAGTTAATTTCCCCTGGCTAAATAACGAGTGACAAGTTGATTAAAAAGAAAGCATGCACAAACTTGCTCTTGCACTATGTGTTAACATTTTTATTTTTAATTTCAGACATAGAACGTACAGATTTACTTGATAATTTTCAAAAACGTATGTACAGTATTTAATATAGGCCTATTTTGTTGTATGTGTTGCATATTATTCAAAAACTGAACAAACTGGGCCCCTGTTACAAGTGGCAAAGCTTTCTGTGTATAATTTGTCTAATAAACAGGTTTTCTACAGCGGGATGGTACTTGTTGTCTTTGACAATCTACCAAAAAACAATAGGCCCTCCAAACCAGTTGAAACAGAGGGTCTGCATTAATATAAGTGTGCACAAAGAGGGAAGGAAATGGAAAACGAACCAGTAAGTTCAATCACAAGCTAAGCTATCCTGTCCCTGGCTAAATATCAGATCAAAGGGATGAATGTTAACAGCTGGATAGATGACTGCTGAGACCAATGTCATTGAAATGCAATGGAGCGGTTGAGTACAAATACCTATATCTTCCACCGTGTGGCACTGTTCAGCTGCATGTTATCTATAAATGTTGAGGGATCTTTCTTGCTCTCTTTCTCAGTATCCCACTCCCTATATTTTACTCCATCTCAATATATATTCTACTGTCAGGTTATTTTCGATGGACACTAGATATCTAATTAAAAATACAATGATGCCAACTGCAACAACAAAACCTTTAATGTAGATCTTGATGTTGTCTGTTTCGTGCAGCTCGAGTTGTAGGACTATGCTGTTAAAGTTTACACACAAGTAAAAACCTCGTTTGCCATGGTCCTACCTATGTATTAAATGGCCATTAATACTCCACCACTCATTATCATCCACTACTCCCCTCGCTGCAGCCTCATACGTACTGTTACCCGGGAGACAGGAATGAGGAGCAGCAGCACGCAGACTCCTCTGCGCAGTGGAATGGAATTCCCCACGGGGACACATTTTGTGCCCCTCTCCCAAAGAGTCCCTCAGGCGTGACCAATGGAACATAGACTCACCATTGTCGCTGCGACACTTTAATAATCGCAAGCTACAATATCCAACCTGTTGTCAGCTTCAGGAACCAAGCCAGGCCCGTTGGATGGGGGCTTGTAGGTGGTGAGAGGGGGCAAGAGGGGGCGAGCGTTAGGCGCCAGGCTGCTCGCTCGTAAGACGTCCCGATGATGAATACATGAATAAAAATTGAAAAGATTATTATTCCTTTTTTTTTCTCCTGAAATTGCGTTGGTCTTCCACGGTTAGCGAGTTAGACCGAAATATTGTCTATGCCTTTTCTGTCTAATGATGATTGTCCATATATGGCTAAAGTTAAACTTTCTTAAATTCTTCAGAAATAAGTGGTACATAAATTCAGATGTATTACTAATATAGGGCCTTAGGCTTATTCATTTTGTATAACTTAGGCTATTCGAAAATCAGAAAAGTAATTTCCTATTTAATGTTATATATATTATGTAAATACATGTCTCTGTCTGTCTGCAGTGTTTATGGTGAAAGGGTCATGCTAAAATGTGGAAAGATATTTAGATGATATATAATTCATGGGTATACGGCTGTGCATACCTGCATCACTTCTCTGTAGTTGCGCGTCACACAGCTCGTGTCAGCAGCCTATGGAGCACTGCTGAGCGCGAGTGAGACCCCTGCTCATATTTCCGTTCCATGTGAAGCCCTTTTTAGCGACAGGGCGTTCCGTGAGCCGGATCAAAAGGTTTTAGAGCAAGTACAAAAGAAAAATGGAAACTGGATACGGTCTTACCATTCACAGAATGGACGAGAGCGCTGAATTGACAATGAGCGCGCGAGCCCCTGCAGGAGCCGCAAGTTCTTTTGGTCAGTTAATTTATTAAATTTTTCCCCAACTTGCACTTTTTTGGCCAAACGCCTTGCCTTGCTCTATTCCTTTGAGTCTGCTGTTTTTTTTATAAGATGATGTCTGGGTATTGGCAAACTATGAGAATTTGCTGGAGTAGGATATGCCTATATCTATATATGCCTTTGTTTTAGGCATACAGGGCAAATATTCTGATGTAGCCTAAACCTATATGTCTGCAGTAAGCTATATGAGACATTCAAATGCTATAGTCGGTGACAGCTTAACGTTATATTCCTTTGTCCGTTTTATAATGATTCATATAGCATGCATGCAGTATAATCGATCAAATAATTATTCAAGGGGATACCTCACTTTCTTTCTGTCTTGTAGGCCAATATCTTAGATTCTGTAGGTGCACGCTCCATACCTAAAGCCAACACCTTCCCACGTGCGTCCTGGGGGAGGTTCCCCTTACCTCCCTCCCGTAGAACACTCCTTAAATCGTGGCATTATCATAAACAGTTGGATTCGCGGGCCATAATCGCCTCTCTCTCGGGTTTACCAAAGCTGTCATTGGACGTTAACACGCGACCAGCGCAAGGAGGGGGGTTTCCAGGCGCGTGCCGCTTTTTAAACCGACGCCTCGCCTTGAGACCTTGAGACGCAGTCCCGCACGCGACACTCATTCAAACTGCGCTTAAGAAGCGCGTCTGCAAATAATTTGATATATTAAGCGAACTGTAGTTAATTTTAAACGTCTTGGCTACCTGTTGAGGTTTTAAAACAAATGGAGGTGTTGAGCGTGAACGACTGGAGCAAAGAGGCGCGGGAGATGGGCATCCTTATGGCGCGCGGAGGGGAGCAGCATCGCGAGGAGCCCTGCTACCCGCCCAGCCTGACGCTGGTGGACAGCGGCACTGACCCACGCGCCTGGCTGGCTCCGATGCAGCTCCCTGGCACCTGCGCGGCACACGCCTCTTCCCCTGACTACCTGCTTCACTCGCCATGTCCCAGCACCGAATCCTACCAGGGTGAGAATGGTCCGGCTGACACATGTACAGTAGCATATCATCTCTAACACCCGTGCAGCACACCTTATTATTGTTTGTTGTAACATCTTGATGTTAAGTGCATATTGCCCTTTAGGCATGTGGTGTAAAATGGGCAGTCCCGTTAAACGTTTATTCTACATTTCTTTTCTTTTTTTAGAGAGTGGCTCGCCTGCGTCTTCAGGTCACCCCAGCCCGCACAGCTACAGAAAAAACGCAAAAAGCACCTCTTCTTCCTCCCTTAAAGTAAGGGAACTGGTCCGGCTGAAGGGCACTTCAAGCAGCGGTGAAGATCCCCTGTCGAGACAGAGAGCCCCCTCCAGCAAGCCCGCAAACGGCGTCCAGAAACAGAGGCGCGTGGCCGCAAATGCACGGGAAAGGAGGCGCATGCACGGGCTGAACCACGCATTTGACGAGCTGCGAAGCGTTATCCCGGCTTTTGACAACGACAAGAAGCTTTCCAAATATGAAACTCTCCAAATGGCACAGATTTATATCAACGCGTTGGCAGATTTACTCCAAGGTCCAGTCTCTGCGCCCAACAACAACAACAACAACCACAACAACAACAGCAACAACAGTAACAACAATAACAACTCTGACCTAATGCATTCAACCACTACAGGCTTTGACGCAGCGAAAGACAAAACAAGCCAGTCTGTCACAACCTGTCGGAGGGCGGCGACAGTATCTGTCCAAAGTAGCGGCTTACCTGTTCAGATCAGTGGAATGCCCTTCCGCAACTCGTTCGACGACGGCTCCTTTTCAGTTATGATAGAAGACGCGATGCGTTCCCATTCTCCTTCCTCCTCGCCATCTTCTTCCTCCGGAGCCGGTAGTGCGGTTGGGAATGGAGGGAAACATTCGCCACGAAGCGATGGCGAGTTTTCACCCCACTCACAGTTCAGTGACTCAGATGAGATGCCGATGGAGCTCCACAGTGAAGAAGACGACCTTCACCAACACAAAGCTTCATTTTGAAAACGCTACACCACAGACAATTTTTTAATAGCATATAGCCTAAGACCAAGGGACTTTTAACCGTGTCAATCAGACGAATAGGTCTAGGTTTACAGTTTTGCAAAAATACTTTTTTAGTCGGTAAAAAGTTTGCTTCCCCGTTATAATAAAACTGTTCTGGGTTTTAAGGATTCTGGTTTATCGTGGTTAGTCAATAAGTCGTCTAAGGGTTAATTGTATGTCAGATAGGCCTAATTTGGTTCTGCCAATCGATTTTCCCATTTCCATGGAGACGTGGTTGGAAGACCCCTTTGCCATGTCGCCTGCAGCACTGCCACGGGCATCCACGTTTCTCTGACCAAAAAACTGTCTTCCGCAAAAATACTTGTCAATGGTAATTGCTGAAATTTTATAATGTATGCTATTTACAATTTACCTTTATAGTTTTAATGTCTTGATTGTCTTTGTTTTATTTGTTTATACCCTGATTACATTTGTTTTACGACTTCTAAAGTTAATGATGTGCACTTTAAACAAAGCAAGCCAGAGGCTTGAGAAACATTTACAAACCATAAACATTGTTTTGTTTTGTCTGCTAGTGTAGTACTGCCAATTTGACATTAGCCTATTTAAAGTAGCCAATATTGATTAGCCTCTTTTTTATCGGTTACCCATTTCGAACGAACTTGTGTGTCTTGCTTTCACTGGATGAGATAAATGGACATGTATTTATTGTATTTTTCATTTGATTTGCTTTTTATAACCAATAGATTATTCATGAAAATCGAGCATTTTGCCATTAATTGTCATGCTGATTTGATTTAGAGAATAAAAACGCAAACGAAAAGTTATTGTTTGTTTCTTGTCTTAGGCTATAAAATATAAGTGGTCTACACTTTTTTGATAATTTGATCTCACATTAAGATAATAATCAGGTCTGACTATCTAGAGATGTGTTTTATTCTTGGCCTATTTTATCTTATATATTAAATTGAAACAAGATTAAATATATTTAATGAACCTGATATTGTCTGCATTATCTTAATTGTCCCGTATTATACGGTACATTGTTATTTTTATTGATTGTAGGACAAATAATAAAAAGGCAATTTAAGATATAATCTAAGCAATTATATCATTGTAATATTTAACTATGACTGTTTGGCAGGCTTTTGATTTAAATATGTCTAGGCTAATTGTTTCAAAATAATTAAAAAAGACGCATGGCTAAATTTTAGGCCAAAATAAATAGGCCACTACATCACGTGTAGATTACTGTAAATAGCCTAGTATCGAAAACAACAGTCCTCTTTAGTAGACTATTTTACTTTCTAATCAATGAAAGACCCATTGACACATGATTCCCTCAATGTCTCCAATGTCATTTATGGTAAACAAACGGCGGCACAAAACGTGTCAAACACGCGCTCGCTCTCCATATGCTGTGGGTGCACGCCCCCCCACCCCATGAACTAATGATTCAGTGTTATAGGCAAAAACAATGTTGATTACATTTAAAGGAAAAAACAGTCGTTTTACGTTTTTGCAAATCTTTGTATACTTTTTAAAAAAAAAGGCAATTTAAGCCATTTGGGGGGTGGGGGTGGATGAATTGGTAACGTGTGGAGTGTGCATTAATGTCAGGCTATTGTTGGCAGGCTCGTGGTCGAAGGTGTTGGATGGCCTCACTGAAGCATGCCTGTCAGCTGGTGAGCGCTCCCGGGTCCCCATCGTGTCCCCGAGGACCTGGCCCGAGCGAGAACACGCTTTCTCAAGTAAAAAGACCTGCATGACACACACGACGTCTGGCCACTACACCTCCTCTCTCCTATTCAATCTTTCCTCTCCTTTACTCAGTCTGCCTGACGCTCTATCTATCCAACTATCAGAATGCACATGCAGGCAACTCTCTAATCAACCTGCTGGGCGACTCATGCTGTTTGGAAGTAGACAACTTTTAGAATGTTTACGGCAACTGGTTTCAAACTCTACTGAACTACCGTATCGCATGAAAAGGCGTTGCAAAACAGAAATAATTTATGACAATACCTGTTTGCTTGCTGTCACTTCGCTGCGTCCCACCCACTGCTCTCGACCAATCAGTAAACATGCCCTCTTGTTCGCCTCTTGGCAAGCACGGCAGGGAATAATAGGGAATGTAATGCGTTGCTACTGTGCTAAATTATTTACTAGATTTATTAAGTAGACGTCTATCTGAATATGAAGCCATCAGTAGATATAGTTCGAGACTCGTGCAAAGGGGCTGGTGAGCAGTGATCAAGTTTCCACTTTTGGTGGTCAGGTAAGCTATAGCGTTCCCGTACATAGCAGCTAAATAGCCTTATAACTAAAACATAATCTTGATTCTTTTCTTTAAAAAAGTATGACAACATCATAACGAAATCACAATAAATAAATACAAATACTAATTGTTCTGCAACTTTGGGCAAATAAACATGAACAGGACTTGTGCATCTGATTTCTGATGTTTTGACTAAGATGTGTTAGGCCAGAGGATATTAATCAATTGGAGTAAAAGAAAATAAAAAAAAGAAAGGGGTAAAAAGTGATACGGACTATAAAACCACATTCAAATGACCACTTGCCGAATGTAAATGATGGGCTAATCTGCCTTAGACCTAACATAGGCCGTCTATGTGGGCTATTTTCTCAATCCACTTCCACAATTCATTTAAACCAATAATGGAAAGTTTGCATATCACAGTCAAAATCAAATTAAAGCTTTGTTTTATTTAGGCCTATTTCCTATTATGAAACATGTTGCTACACAATCTACTTTTTTAAATTATAAGATAATTGGCCTAGTGTAGCTGTTTACAAACCACAATTTGCCTATAGTGAAAAAGACCAAAACTTCAACAGGTGGGATGCTAGGCAAGATGAGGTTTCCCACACATTAATTATTTACAGATGGTGTATGAAAAATAACGACTCACATGCTTCTGGCTACATGGTATTGCATTGAAAATATTGGACACCTTCATTATAGGCCCATCTGAAGCCATAACGTGCATAGGCCTATTTAAATAAATAAATAAATAAATAAATAAATAAAAAGTAGCATATACACCCATTTAGTCAGTTTGTCTTATTCCTTAAATCTACTAAAATAACAAATAAAAATGTAAACTAATATATAGGCTGGCACTCTGTTATAAAAGTTTATATATCATTTATTATATACGTTTCTAAAACAGTAATAACATAATTTGTCCATTATTTATATGCCGTTTGTGACAGTATGCCAATGGGACACCGTTTATAGCCTAAACAAATGCACTGATAAAAAAAATATATGTTTAATTTCAACATATAATAAAATATAGATTATCACATTAAGTTAAACATATACACTTGACACCGATACACATGCTTAAAAGTTAACACGACACACGTTATATTTTTCTGTGTGGCTACCTAATAAAATATTTGCATTTATAAACATATTCCATGGGTACATTCCATGGGTTCCTTTTACATAAAAGAATGGTGCTTGCATTTGTATGCGATATTAGGAGCTGAGCAGTGTGCCATCCAAACAGCCAACAGGTCTCTCTAGGGATCCTGAACAAAAGAGAGAACTGGGCCATAGTCTCCATCTGCTGCCCCAGAGAGAGAGAGAGTGAGAGAGAGAGAGAGAGAGAGAGAGAGAGAGAGAGAGAGAGAGAGAGAGAGAGAGAGGGAGAGGGAGAGAGGGAGAGGAAAAGCCCTTTAAACGAGCAGGTCCAACGCAATGTGTTTTGGAGTTCATTATCAGCAATAGACATTTTACACACATGTATTTGTAAGAAATATATCATATATGTGTATAAAGATGGTACGACAATATGTTTGTTGAAATGTTAAACTGATCTATGAAAAAGCAGGACCTCCCCACACTTATTATGTGACTGTAGCAAGCTGTATATAGAACACATTTTAAGTTTTCGTTTTGCAATGAAGAATGGTCACATTCTCGTTACAGTCTGCATACACAGCCAGGCATAGACTGTAATGTCCATTCACTCTAGTCCCCTAGCTACAGCTAACACAGGAACATGTACATTGTATCCGAATAAGGTCAAGGCAGTCTTTCTAGGTTTAAGTTCTGTGCTGCTGGTGTGAGGGCCTTTCTGTAGTCAGAATGTGTGCAAGAAAACATTCCACTGCCTCTAATGGATGGGGTGATATGACCTGGGCAGTTTGGCAACAAACTTCCACGATACAACCATCTGTCCTGTAATAGAAAAGAAACGTGGTTAGAAACCACAAAATCACTTTTTATATGACACTCTTTCATTACTAGTGCAACATACTCAGGGTACAGAGAGTACAGAGAGTTAACATCTGCATGTATGTGAAGAGAAACAGAAGTATGGATTATAGCAGTTATACTCAAAACTGAGTGGAGCCATTGTTTGTGGTGTTGTTAAAGCAGGTGGTCCCACTGTCTGCAGTGTGTTATGCTCTGGCCATTCCTACACCCTCAACTACAGACCTCAAATATAACACACATAATGTTTTAAAACTGTGAATAAAAAGTCAGTAAATGATGGTGAATAAAAATGTTAACATTAAAAATGAATTGTGTTAGAATTAGTTATGCGATATGAGAATGCCCTTTCACCTGTTGGATTCATCCATGTGGCCTAGACCTGCACCCCAATGACTTCCACGGTCTTTCAGCTTTAGGCTCCCTGCTTCATGCCTGTTAAATATATAGACGTTTTTTTATAAACCGACCCAACACCGAGGCAGAGACATGGACCAACACAATGCCCACTATGAGGGAGAGATCAGAGGCTCGCCGTTGCGACCCGAGCGCAAGGCTTTTGTATGAAGACCAGCTTGTATTCCTATTCTAGACTCGGGCTGAAATCAACCAAGTCAAGTAGCAACCCACGCTTCTCCCCTCACACTAAATCAGCCCGACAATGGGGCATGACAACCAAAAACACATCTGAAAATCTGGCCGCAGTGTTTTTTTTTCTTTTCCTCCCTGCACAGATATGGTGACACAAGAAATCGCACTTAGAGTGATATAAGCAACTTCGTCAGAGCGACAGCAGTTTTGTTGTGTGACAGCAGTTTTGCAAATTTAGACAGAAGCGTTTGGAAAGCTGTATAATAAATAATATCCCCTTTGATGACGTCTTACAGGCTAGGTCATAGGGGGAAAAGCAGTCACGTGATGGCAGTTGTGAATTATCAGGGGTGAGACATTACCTCTGTAGGCTTAGGCTAGACTACAACCCGTGTGAACACGAAATAGCCTACATGTAATTATTTATCATAACCTAATTGTAATACCAGAAAAAGCATGCTACCACATATGGTAGGCCTATAACATTTCAAATCCGTGTATCATGTAAAATAGTTTTTCCAGCCTTTATCTATTTTATTACATTTGACCGTGTCTCTACATTGTGTATTTGAAAAAAAGGCCGTTGATTTCTGGATGTAGCCTGCAGAAAAAGAAAATATGGGGGTAGATTGTGTGGGAAACGATTAGTTATGACTGATCACTGGCTCAGACCTGACATCTAGTGGATCAACATGTATAGTACAAGATAATAATACAATGCAAGCAGGGCTGCATTTACAGTAACTTTGTGCAGTAATAATTGTGTTTTAGGTCTATTTGATGACAACGAACATTTCTGGATGATTTTACATAATGTCCCCTGACCCCAGTTATAATAATATAATAGCTAGTGGTTGCACTCTGGAGGGGGTATATTACCGAAAGAAGGAAGAAACATGCTGACCCACACGTCTTTTGACGTAGGGGATATATTTTCATCTGTAAAAGCCTATTTATTAAGGGTTGATTATGTGCTGTGAACAAATATAGAATGGGTCAGATTAAGGTTGGGGAAAAAGGAAATGAATGTCATTGGTCATGGGATAAATCCAGAGCAGACACTGGGTGTTTTTAGTCTGTCACTGTGCTTCTGTTCTCCCACTTGACAATCTGAAGCCTCCTGAGGAATGGTGGAAGTGTTTGGAGGCAGGAACAAATGCCACTTAGGATATTGCTTCAAGGACTGCTCTCCCTGTTAAAACCGTCGCTTTGGGCATAAATACAGCCAGGCAGCAGATGATTTATTGATACCCTCTCCGGATACCCGTTCCGCTAACAAGCCTGTGGACAAATGAATAGGCAGACTGGAGGAATTTCGTCATGATTTAGAGTTGGTTCCCATGGCCGTGGGAAATAGTGGCTGTGTGCGCGTGTGTGTGTGTGTGTGTGTGTGTTTGTGTGCGTGTGTGTAGGTGCATGTGTGCACATTCGTGTGTGTGTGTGTGTGTGTGTGTGTGTGTGTGTGTGCACTATTTTGTGTGCTAGTGGTTTTGTCAGAAAATGAAAGTGAGAGATGACGCTCATATATATGTGAGGTTTTCTTCTGTGAAGCAGAAGTTCACGGGATTGGCCCACAGGTTCTAGCTGGTTCCATAGAGTGTGAAAACACTCAGCTGGAGATGAGATGAAGATAGTTGGGACTGGTTTCACCCCATACCTGCCTGCCTGTCTGCCTGTCTATCTGTCTGCCTGTCTATCTGCCTGTCTATATGCCTGCCTGCCTGTCTGTCTGTCTATCTGTCTGCCTGTCTATCTGCCTGTCTATATGCCTGCCTGCCTGTCTGTCTGCCTGTCTATCTGCCTGTCTGTCTGTCTATATGCCTGCCTGTCTGTCTGCCTGTCTATCTGCTTGTTTATATGCCTGCCTGTCTGTCTGTCTGCCTGTCTGCCTATCTATCTGCCTGTCTATCTGCCTGCCTGCCGCCTGTTTGCCTGCCTGTCTCTCTGCCTGTCTGCCTGCCTGTCTGTTCGTCTGACTGCCTGCCTCTCTGCCTCTCTGTCTGTCTCTCTGCCTGCCTGTCTGTCTGCCTGTCTCTCTTCCTCTCTCTCTGTCTGTCTGTCCCTCCCCCATTACCCCTCCCTCATCCTACCCCCCTCCATTCCCTTCCTCCCCTCCAGCCTATCACGGGTCACGGGGTGACACGTCAACACTGATTCGCTCTGACAATGAGCCACTCACACTAATTTACTCATTTATGTTAATATGATTGACATTTAATTTCTCTGGTTGTGATAGGGTTGGCTGAGGCAGCCGGCAGTCACTGACAGGCCAATTAAAGGGAGATTGCATACAATTATCTGGCTAATTCAGTGGGCTCTTTTAATTTGACACCATAAAACTGTCCATCTTAGAAGTCCCATCTGAGCCCAGAATTAAAAATAGATAACGTGTGTGGTGTGTTGTCTCTTCAGGGGTATTAAGAGAAGGAGAGACAACAATGGAAAGGGACAAATCATTTGGTCTATTCAGTTCAGAGGGGATGGATGGGGATTGAATGCACCAAGACTGACAAGCATCATATAGGCATTACTAGCATTACTAGTCGTGTTTTCTTTATCGTTATTCATTCAGCATTGGCCTATTTCCCTTAAATTATACTCAAACAGATACATAACAAGGGCAGGTCTAGGGCTGCAGGGTTAGATATTATTAACATTGTAAGCATCAAAAAACCTAGAACTTCTCAGTCTACCATTATTGTGTTTCTTCTAATATGCATCACTTCTTCATATATGGTCTTCATGGGGTTTAAAAATCTATGAATAACTAATTTATCCTCGAATAGCCTCAGATGTTTGTTGAGATATAATGCATCTTGAAGAATTTAACTGAAATTATGATTTTAATTATAACAGTAAAATATAATAGAAATAGGTTGATTTATGTTTACATTCTATCACAACATGTGTATCAAATTAAGTACAGAAAACTGGGCCTTACTTTTCTATTTCCAGGTGTCTGGAATGTCAGGAATATAAAGGAATTTTAACCAACAAAAACACTTTGCCTTCTTCTTAGGTGGTGCATAGCTCTACTTCAAAAACAGTATAATAAAGATAATTACACCTTTACACGTGAATGTAATCCTCACTTGCTCAGTGTCATGCATCTTGTCTTGTTGGCTAATTATTCTCAATCTTTACCACAACTTTTATAAGGGTATATTATTGGATATTAAAACGTAAACACCCCTGTGCTGCCCTGATGGTCTATTTGTACGCCAAGGGCGTCATAAATATGTATAAATTGATCTGTATTTAGTAGACAAATCTTAACACTGGGACCATATCGTGCTATAGCATATTGCATGGCTTTTATAAAGCTAGCAAATTATCCTCTGATTGAATACAACAATGTCTAACAAGGGGTTTCATAGCGAGGTTGCTAAGCCCTTGTCTAGGCTACTATAGATAAGGGCTGGCAATTGTTAGTTGCTGTTAGTAGTTAGCTGATGTCAAAGTATATATATGTATGTATGTATGTATGTATGTATGTAATATATATTATAATAATCCACTGACAATTGGCTAGGTGAAATCTGAAAGAGGACGGGAATGCAATGTAAGATTGAGGATCAAGCACACCCTCAAATCAAAAATGATTTCGGAGCACCCTCTCAGAGAAGCCAATTGGCTGTAATACTTAGCACGTCCCCTTTTCTCCCCTGCTGCAGACGATTCAATTACCTCCTATGCAAATTGACCGGGCTTTCATTTGAGCCGAGGCGGCCTCGCTAAATCATAAGACATCTCCTTGATAATAACTGCAATTAGGCTGCTAATACTTCTGTTTGTCATGGTTTGGAGAGAGCAATGCAAAAAGAAATAAAGACAAAAGGGAGGTCTAACGTGAAAGCAAAATGCACTTCTGTAAATGTGATATAAGCAGATAATAATTGGCCAGAAATATACAGCCTAATACAGTAAATATGTGTGCTATCTTGACCAGGTCTCCCTTAAAAAAGATTTTAAATTTAATCTCAAGGGACCTCCTGGTTAAATAAAGATGAAATAACAAAATATTAGCTGCTTGACAGAATATCTAAATTGCAAGGGGTGATCTTTTCCAACTGCTAGCTTACTGTTGCTGACATAAGAATACAAATAAGTATGGAGAGCCATTTTGTTTTTAAACTGATGCTAACAGTAAGAATGAAGACGCAAGATAACGTATTTGCTATTCTCAGAAATCTAGTGCCTGGAATATTCTTCTATCCTGAGGGTTTATCCATTTAACAGTTTATTGTTTATTTTAGGCTCATGAATAATACATCCAGTCATTTTGCTTCATGGCATTTTGTTCTATCAATCATTCACACATCTTGTGCCTATAATTTGATTCACAGTGTAATATTCATAACAATAAAGGGGCCCCAGAAAGGCCTAACAGTGGAGACATGAGCATTTTTGTACGCTCTAAATGTGATTTGTGGTTTATTCATCATCCATCTTGCGCAGGTTGTTGGATTGTAAAAGAAATGCATATTTTTCATTGCTTGGTTCTAACCTTTGGAGCAGATTCAATTATTGCACCCCACATAATACATAATACAGTAATGTGCTGAGCTGATTTCATCAACCTGAAAAAAAGATGTAATGTCTGCGTAGGTCAATTATGGCCACCAGAGGGCGACCAAACATTGTTTATATGGTATGGGCCTGGAAAAATATGTATTAGTAAGACAATAAGGAATCTATCACATATTTGCGCAGTCAATGTGTTAGACACCACGGTATTATTTGATATCATAGTCTAAATGCCTCAGACACTTCAAAGGGTGTAATGCACTGTTTGCTGGCTATTTGCCTTTGACTTTGTACACACATCTCAAATGTGCTTTAGCCTTAAGCAGGTCTGTCCTATTTGGGCCCCTCACCTCTACCTCATTTGTTCAGATGCTTTGCTATAGGTCCTCTCTGTAATAAACACTAGGGGGGCAGTTTAGACAGCCATCAATGAAAGATCAATGAAAATGTCACCAAACCTTGAAATTGTGCCCACAGCTGTTTTCTCTTAAACACAGATGAAACACATAGTGACCATATTTTTAGTCATTGAATAGCATAATATGTTTACATGCCTAACTTATATTGCATTTTTTATTTTATTTTATTATTAACAATATATAACAATCCAGTGTAGGTTCTCTAGGCGAATAGCATCACATTTTGAATTTTGTATGAAAACAGCTATATTTCATAGCAGATTGCATCAACAACAGTATAACATAGTAACATGTAGTAATAGCATGTAAACTACTATTATATAGGTGCAATTGTCCTTAGCCCTTTACTAAAGTAATAAATAAATAAATACATTAATTAATCAATTAATAAGTATAGAGTATAATAAACATTTAGATGATTTTACAAAAATGCAATGCTATGACTGTAACCCATTGACCGACGTGTGCAAAATCAGGCATCCTCTATGCTTGTGCTGTACTTATGTTTTAGCTGGCTCTAGGGTTGTTGTGTTTACAGTGCAATAGACAGACCGTCTCTTGGAGCTGGTACGTTTACTGTCACCTGGGACATGGAGCAAATCATTGTACACTTGGCTGTACCACTGCTACAGGACCCAGCCTCTGTGGCTCCTCCTGCAACAATAGTGCAGACGGTGATTCCAACCTGGCTCTTTTGTCAGGGGCCACATGGGGCCTTGGCTCAAACAGCTCCACTCACCCAGGGGGGAAGGGAGGGACGACTTGCCCTCCCCTTCCCCAAGCCGGCCGCCCAGCCTCCATCTTCCCCATGCAGTGCCCCGGGAAACAGTTCAGCCACAGAAGATGCCTGCAAGTCTGGGCGTGTCAGTGGCGTGTCAGTGAAGCAGCACCTGTCAGCATCTATGTTGTGTACAGGTCAACAAAGCTTAGGCCAGTCTGTGAGGATGCAGGTGTGTGCCGAGCCTTAGAGGGAACACGCTTGAGGTGACTGCATCATGTGTCTGAGTGTGGTCCAGACCGGGACCGCTTGGTGAGAATTCTCTCCACATAGATTCAATACTCTGCCCGCTGCATTTCTGTCTTGTCACCTTGGAAGTTCAAAGTGCGATCGGATGTAGGATGCATACGGGGTGGGGGAGGTGTACCTCTTATAGGCCTTTACGTCACTTACAATGAAATGGCAAAGTTTTATGATTGCACTTTATTAAACCCACTGAAAAATGCACAATTTCCCTGCAAAGTTAATTACTATTTGAAAAGATTTGTCATGTTTCACTGTTTTGTTTACATATGGCAATATCAAAGCCATAGTTCAACATTGCATAAATGACAAGTTGCCTAAGGTGTTACACTGTACATGGTTACATAACAGAATTACATTTGACGAATGGTGTGATGTTGCTTGCTTTTCTGTCAAAATTGCTGAGACACTTACAATCACCTTAAGTTGGTCTTATTTGGCTGAAACATATCAACAAGAATTAATAAGGTAAATGATAGAACTTGCAAAGAATTCCAAGGAATTTAGTATAAGAATTTCAGTATACAATACTGTATACAATAAGTATACAATGTAGAAAACAACAAAATACAAAAAAGAACTTAGAAATAATACCGAACATAAATGAATAAGCTTAATGTGTAGTGTTTTCATACCCGGATTAGCCAACTCCCCCTGTTAAAAACAATATAGCAGTTCATTCTTTTAATTGATAAATTCTTCTGCCTTCATGTGAGTGGTGGTCTCGGAGACAGGGGTCAACTTTGACCATACAGACTTACCATACAGTCACAGGTATAGGTGTTATAAGTGTATAACAGGATCCTTTGATCCTACTTAATGAGACACTAGACAGTATACAGTATCATACTGTGACCCACATACGTGAACCTGTCAAAATAGCATGACAGCATAAAACACAGTAAAACAATCATAAACAGAACCCATAGAGTATTATACAAATATCATGTATTGACATGGTAGTTAGGCATTATGGGAATGTCCCACTGTTGGAACAGCAGCTATAGTTATCACTAATGTAGAGAGAGAGAGAGAGAGAGAGAGAGAGAGGGTGTGGGGGGTGAAGGGGTGGATGTCCCAAGATGAAGGGGCCACAGAAGAAAAGGGGCAATTACTGTTCCTTTCTTATGGAAATGGTAATGAAGTGGGACATGGGCCAGTGACAATAGAGGACCACAGGCAGGCTGAGTGTCACCGTGTAAACTGCTTCCTGTTAGGGAGCCATTTAGTCCTCACTTTTACTGACTAACAAGCCATCTCCACGCCAACTACAAAGAGGGCCTCCCCATCCCCGTTTTGTCCAGACTGGGCTGTTCCCATGGCACTGTCAGCTAACTCCACCGCTCACTTCTCAATTGATATTTATCGTGCACTGTGTTGTTTTGTTTTGTTTGGTTTTATTCTTGACCCCAGACAGAAAAGCGGTTAGCTCACTAACAGGTAATGCTAGTGTGAATGAACACAAATGACATAAACATCTGATTAAACAGTGCTGCAGCAGGTCTTAAAGATATAGTTATTATCTGCTGTTGCTATAGTCAACAAGGGTTCATCTCATGCAGCCTTTCTAGACTGTCATAACAACAAAACACAGTGGTGACACACATACAGAGGCTTACTTTTTTTAATTAGCTGTCAACCAAAAAATGATAGAGGGCCTACTTATTGTGTAATCATATTATACATTTTAAAAAATCAAAGAAAATAGGCAGAGAAAAAATATTATCGTCACATATTGTAGCGTATGAACAGACGGCTGATCATTCGGAGTGGGTTGTCTGTCAAAAATAAAGCAGTATAGCAGGTTAAGGCTGTCTTGCAAATAGCATTCCTCTTCTAAACAGAAGGGGGCACTGTCTCAGTGGCAGGGGTGGTGCTGGTGCGGGGTGTGTGTGTGTGTGTGTGTGTGTGTGTG
>JAODUH010000024.1:980661-999630 GCA_027564835.1 Typhlichthys subterraneus | reverse complement strand
GATGTTGCTCGGGAAAGGGAAGTTTGGGGTCCCTTGCTGGAGCTGCTGCCCCCGCGACCCGACTCCGGATAAGCGGGTGAAGATGGATAGATGGATGGATAAAGGGTAATAAAGTTTAGTACATGTCTATAAATTATCTCGTAAGTGTTTTATATTTAATGTTGTCAGTAAAACCTGTGTTCTGAGAAGAACGATCCCTGGTGGAGAGAAGAAAATATTACGACCTGAGGTACATAATTTCACAAAAACGGTACACCGTGAGCTAGTCACTGTACCGTTTAATGGCGGAAACGGTCAATTTGGTATATTTTTACCGCCTCTGCACTGACCAAAAATATTCACTATTGTTGATGCTTGATCATTTGCACGCCAACTGTAAATCTAACACACCCATTATTAATGTCAGTCAAATATAAAATAACCTGACTTTCAATTTTATGTCCATGTAAAAGGGATATGCAGAATGACTACACAAATAAACAATCAATGGTAAAATTAGGATATGTAGGGAGGGGAAATCTAATCTGTATGGAGGTCTAATCACAATTAGGCTACATAATTTTTATGTCTTCAACAAAAGGTGAAACACAGTCATGTTTTGGAGGTGCTAGGGAATTTCAGAAAACAAGATTGTGTGTATGGTGTCTTTGATATTGCAGACCAAATGGTGCTAGAGGAGCTCCTTGGGGTCTAAGCAAAGCAGAGGTCAGAAAATACGCTTTCCAGCTGCATCAGGGGGTGAATCGTCTTCATAAAAACAATGTAAGTATAACATATTTTAGCAAACTGTTGCCATAATGAACCCACAGCATGGCAACATCACATTATTCATAGGTATTAATAAGTAGCCTATATATGAATGTAACATACTAGACTATATTTCTTCCCTAAAAGTCACACTTGCATACACAATGAAATGAATTGCTAGACCAGCAACTCGGCAGTATACACCCTACATTTACGTTCACTCTTAAAAACATGGTCATCTAGTGGTAGAAGGGTTTAAAAATTATAAATGTTCTGCTTTTTTGTTTGTTAAATCACTTATATGACTGCACTGATTTAAAGTTGTGTTTAGTTAAATTAATCACAAGGTTTTGTTTCTATTCCAGATAATTCACTTGGACCTCAAACTGAATAACCTCATGGTGACACGTTCACGTGTCCTAAAAGTTGCCAACTTTGGCATGGCACTAAAAAGACACAGAAACGAAGTACCCTATTCACTGTGCAAAGGGTCACAGTCCCCCTGAGCTCCTGTTGAATTATACCAACTATAGCACGTAAGTATACGGACGCGTGCGCACACACGCACTCATGCACAGTAATGTGTGGCCCTGTTTCTCAAGTTCTGGCGTTATCTGATCTTCCACAGCACCGTAGATGTGTGGGACATAGGAATAATGATACTGGATGGCAAAATCAGAGTGTTTTATTCACGGTACCACAGACATAGAGGAATTAAAAAATATTGTCTCCAAAGTCGGTAAGTAATGATTCCTCAGTTGTACACGCGGTAGAAATCTTATCTGTATAGAGATCTAATCACAATCATTATGTCTTGAACAGGTCCTGAATACCTTACACAGATCGAGGACAATGGCATCATTGAACGAATGATGAATTATAGGCCTCAGGGTGACAAAAATACAAAGTTGAACCGCTCAACCAAACCATCGCTCTGTAGAAACTGGCATGGAATGCATCGTATTTATGTATTCTCTAGAAAACATGAGGAAGTGACTAATTACATATGGACACATTGGGAAATGATCCTGAATACCTTATACAGATTAAGGACAACGGCATCATTGAACATTGAACGAATGGTGAATAATAGGCCTCAAGTTGCAGTTGAACCGCTCAACCAAACCATCGCTCTGTAGAAACAGTTGCGGAATACATTGTATTTATGTATTCTCTAGAGCAGTGGTTCCCAACCTTTTTTATCTTATGTACCCCTTGAGCTGTTCCCCCATATGTGTATGGATGATTCCCCTAAATGTTTTCTATTGAACGCACATGTCCATGTGTTAGCTAGCTGATTTAATTGTGTGCAGTTTTGATGTGCACGTGAACTTCAGAGTAGTATAACAATTGACACCTAGCCTGGAGAATTATACAGTAGTTGTGGCTTGCAATACCTAGGCTATACATATATTTTACTGTAGCAATCGACATTTGTATGATTTTGTAAAGAATTTGCAACCCCCAGTCTTTCCACGTACCCCTTGCAAGCTGCTTAAGTACCCCTAGGGGTACGCGTACCCCTGGTTGGGAACCACTGCTCTAGAGAACACGAGGAAGTTAGTAATTACATGTGGACACATAGATCCTGAATTTGTATACAGGGATTAAGGACAACGGCATCATTGAACGAATGACGAATAGGCCTCAGGTCAGGTTGCAGTTGAACCGCTCAACCAAACCATCGCTCTGTAGAAACTGGCATGGAATTCATCATACTTATGCATTCTCTAGAAAACATGAGAAGTGACTAATTACCTGTGGACACATTGGGAATTGATACTGAATACTTTTTACGGATTAAGGACAACAGCATCATTGAACATTGAACGAATGGCGAATAATACTCCTCAGCTTGCCGTTTAACCGCTCACCCAAACCATCGCTCTGTGGAAACTGTTGTGGAATACAACGTATTTCTGTATTCTCTAGAGAACATGAGGAAGTTGGTAATTACATGTGGACACATTGGGAATTGATCCTGAATTTGTATACAGGGATTAAGGACAACGGCCTCATTGAACAAATTACGAATAGGCCTAAGGTTGCAGTTGAAACGCTAAAACCAAACCATCGCTCTGTAGAAACAGTTGTGGAATACATAGTATTTCTGTATTCTCTAGACAACATGAGTTACTAATTACCTGTAGCCACATTGGGAATTGATTCTGAATACCTTATATGTATTAAGGACAACGGCATCATTGAACATTGAACGAATGGCGAATAATAGGCCTCAGCTTGCAGTTGAATTGCTCAACCAACCATCGCTCTGTGGAAACTGTTGTGGAATACAACGTATTTATGTATTCTCTAGAGAACATGAGGAAGTTAGTAATTACATGTGGACACATAGATCCTGAATTTGTATACAGGGATTAAGGACAATGGCGTCATTGAACTAACAACAGGCCTCAGGTTGCAGTTGGACCACTCAACCAAACCATCGCTCTGTAGAAACTGCCGTGGAATACATTGTCCTTATGTATTCTCTAGAAAACACGAGGAAGTTAGTAATTACATGTGGAAACATTAGGAATTGATCCTGAATACTTTACACAGATTAATGACATCCGCATCATTGATCGAATGACAAATAATAGGCATCAGGGTGCCTCAGGTTGCAGTTGAACCGCTCAAGCAAACCATCGCTCTGTAGAAACTCGTGGAAGACATGTATTTATGTATTCTCTATAGAACATGATGAAGTTACTAATTACATTGGACACATTCAGAATTGATCCTGAATTTGTATACGCAGATGAAGGACAACAGCCCCATTGAACGAATTACGAATAATAGATCAGATGCAGTCTTGGAGCTACCCGCTGTAAAGGTAGGTCTGTGCTGCTCACTGCGCTGCCCGGGTCTGGCACTGCTACAAGTGGTTGCAAAATGACCGCCAGTCGCTCTTGGCTGTCACCTAGGCTACGAGTCACTTAGCCAATAGACCTCGCCAATCGTACGTCATTATGCCCATATAAGGACTTCTGGATATAGGCGTTTCCTTATGAGAAAAATAAATGGCGTTTTTTATTTTCTTCCCTACCACGGTCTGTGATTAAATCATGTTGCAAACTTACCTCTTTTGTCAAAGACACATAAAGAACCTAACCTGCTCGCTAGCAGGTTTTCTTTAACAAACCCTGAGTTTCTATTCTCCCTTCCATTGATCTTGAAGCCGCTGTCAGACCTTTCCTTCTGAATTAATTCTACTAATAATTTACATCCGGAAACGATTTTGAGACCATGATTAGATGTCAATAGCTAATTCCCATATAATAATCAAATGTTCGTTTTTTTGTTGTTTAAATAGTAGGATATTCTACTACCAGTATGGTTACTGAAAGTATCCTGGAGCTGATGTGCAGTAGCTCTGTGACTATGAGTTTCTTGTAAACGGGTCCGAATCCAGCAGGTGGGAATTTTTCAATTCGTTCAAATATCTCGTTCCCACTAATTTCTTGTCTCTACCTGTAACTGTTCTGTCCAATAAAGAAGAAAAAGTATATATAAAAATATACTGAATGTTTAATATCTTTTTCTGGAAAAATAAGTGATGTCGCCAGGAACATACATCACTGTAGTTTGATAGAATGTAATTTTATCATAGGCTATTTTTAGCAAGACTAGGCTATAACATCTAAAAATAGGCTAGTTATTTTTTTGTAATGGTTGGCTAAAATCTTATAGTCTTATAGGCATATTATAGTTTGTGTTATACACTTTTTTGACATCTCACTGTGTATTCTCTCTGTATAAAATAATTAGGCATATATCCTGTCTGTTCCCATCATGCAACACCAACAAATTAAAACACAAAAGCCTAATGGCTTAATTATGCATCTAATTCATCTTGAAGGGCTAAAGCATAAAATCCATATTCTTTTAAACTATACCATTAAATGAAGAAATTGTTTAATGTGAAATTTTCTGAAATGGTGTTTTGTCAAAAAACATAATTTGTATACAAATAGTAAGATAATATTGTACCATGATACATATATGACCTAAGGACAATATTAAAGTGGAAATACAAAAATATACAACTTAAATCATACTCAAATCACACCAAAGAAAGGGCACTCTTGGGAAGGGGGCGGGGCTTAGTGCATTCACTTTTTTTAGGGGTCCAAGCAGCAAAGCTGCTGGAGCCCTATTGGAATTGTAATGATTATTATTGTTTCCATTTCTGCCATAAAACTGCATGGGCAGCACAAACTATACACACTACAGGCACCAATCTTGGTAGATATGTCCTAATCCTGATAAAGATCTCCCAAAAATGAAATTGTATCCAGACATCTCTAGGGGGCGCTATAATAACCACATTTACGTATTGGCTTATATCTGGAGAACTGTATGGGTTTTTAAAAAAACAACTTTTAGTTCCAGGTATTCCCTGACTGCTCGATTTGAATTGGTACATTTCATCTACAGACCATGCTGACAAAATATTGTATAAAAGAATTTTGGTCTGATGTTCCGTTTCAAATTTGTGCACCAATCAACTTTGAAGGTGTGGCCCAAAATTACTATTTGGCCTATAATTAATGATTTCCTTGTCCAAACTTAATGAAACTTGACCAGCATAATCACAACATTCTTTGGAAGCACACATTTTTTTTCGTCAATAGGTGGCGCTACACCTGACAGATGTTTATATTTGAGAAGCATATTGAGATAGTTTAGGTATTCTATCAAAATTGTTCCAAGTAACTTAGTATGGTAGATGTAGTATGTATAATTTGCTTTGCTTTTTCTCCATTTGTATAGGATTATTTTGGACACTTTGGAAGTTGGATATAGGTGGCATGGTCACCCACACTGAGGCAACACACCTAAGCAACATGCATATGCACATGAATATGATTTTGAGTAAACCTTGAATGTAAGATGTAATCAAATATACATTATATTTTGCCACCACAAAAAGCCAAGTTTGATATTCACTGTTAAGGAATGTAGAAAAATAAATGATACCGTTTTGACTTTGTCCAATTCTTCATTTCTGGTTAATGTAACAATGTGCCCTGATATTGTGTAAATGTTTGCATATAACAGTGTAATTACTGTAGGTAGCCTACTGTACAACACTTAAACTATGATATAGCCTACTAATTGTATAGATTTTTATTTATAAATTTTATTCAATCAAACTGGTTTATAGTATTATGCTGGTGGATAGTTTTGAAGACTGCAAGAGGATAAACTGGTATGACAAACATGAACGCAACTAATTTAACGAAGAGTCTTGCTAAAAACGTGTGGTTAACAGGGAATATTTAGACATACTGTATATTATATTAGGCATATATAGCATGTACAATCTTTATAACAAGCAATTTTTGGTATATTACATTAGCCATACATTTGGGTTTGTAGTCTTACAAATTACACATTTTCACAATCATATTCACGACAGACTTTCTTGACTTGAAGAATATTCTTTTAAATAGTTAAACATCATATATGGGCTTCGTGTCACAATGTAAAAGAAATCTAAAAGTAATTGTATTCTCGACTACCATACATATGTTTCCAAACTAAGGTCCCATAACGCGGAAGTGATTTATAGCAACCACCCTGGTCTCGCAAGCTCTTTATAATTGGGTGGTCGCAAATTAAACGCGTCATTTAAAACAATACGTCATCTTTCTGTGCCTATGTTTACAAGTGAAAGCTTCACCCGATTCAGTGTACAGTTTCGATATTTATTGTTTGTTTCTTACGGGAAAATGAAAATGGATCTGACATTTCTGGGGACCGGATCAGCGTATCCGTCCCCGCACCGTGGTGCCTCGGCTCTGGTCCTGAGGAACGACGGGGAATGCTGGCTCTTCGACTGTGGAGAGGGCACTCAGACCCAGTTAATGAAGAGCCAACTGAGAGCTGGTGAGTGATGTTCAGTACGCATCGCTGCTTCTACAACAGCTATACATTTAGTATTTGGGCAAGTTTTAAATTCAGGTCAGGAGGTTTCCAAACTTTCCATATTATCTATATATCGCTCTCATTCATTTTGTGTTCAGTGTATTAGCTCAAATTCACATTCAGGTTGCCTCAACTGCCTTATTGCTCTGATACTCTTATAGTAATGTTCTCTGATATTCAAACATTACAACAATATCGTATGACATTTTTCCATCTAGGCAGAATAACAAAAATTTTCATCACCCACTTGCATGGCGACCACTTGTTTGGCCTGCCTGGTCTTCTGTGCACTGTGAGCCTCAATACCAACCCGAGCCCCACCGAACCACTGTCCTGTGTGGAAGTCTATGGTCCCAGGGGCCTCAGACACTTCCTGAGGGTGACTCTAGGCCTAACTGGGTCACAAATGCTCTTCCCCTATACAGGTAGGTCCTGTCT
This sequence comes from Typhlichthys subterraneus, assembly GCA_027564835.1. NCBI lineage: Eukaryota > Metazoa > Chordata > Actinopteri > Percopsiformes > Amblyopsidae > Typhlichthys > Typhlichthys subterraneus. Next base: position 992,511 of record JAODUH010000024.1, on the reverse strand, counting down.
GGGCTGTGGTCCAACGTAGATCTCTATGTATAAAATTATGTCAGGTGGACATGGTGAAGTTAATGTATGGCTGGATATTACAGTGTCCCCTGTTGAGACATTGGCACAAACTGATGTCACACCACCCTGACTAGCTATATAATTTATACACATAATTTGAGAGACTAAGGGATATGCTCTCTACACAGCAATAATGTCTTGCCTACTAACTAAACATATCACTAAATAGTATTTCGACTCTATTACCTAATAATTTGATTTGTTTTCTATTTACAAACATGTAAAGGTGTGAAAGGAATCTAATATAGATTATGGAGCATACGGTAACATAGTCTGTTGTGATCTGCTTTGCTCTATTCAACCTATTAATTTATGATCTATGCTTCTGCATGCTACCCTAGTACATGAGCTGGAGCCTACGCCCGATCAGAGCCCTCCAGAAGGACAGCTTAGTGATGAGGTTTGTGCTGGGCCGATCATTCACTTTTTACTGGAGAAACAATTGGAGAGATCAATTTATATAATGTCAGATCGCATTATCCCATCCAGCCAGGTGTAAAAACACATACAATCCTTCATAAATATAAAACATGAAAGACAACATACCAGACAAGACACAGAAACAACACTCCAATACAGTTCTCAGTGCTAAAAGGCTTTATGTAATAATTAATGATAATTCTGACTATTCATTGCCATACAAATGAGAATTAGATGTATTTTTTTAGATTTATTAGATGTGTTATTTATTTTTTGTTCTTTTGAGTTAGCACTCTCTATCTTCTAGTATAAGCACATACAATACTTCCTCTGCAGGTGGTCAATACTGACCAATCTGGCATGAGCCTTCCTTAATGACTTGCCAGTAGAGATCAGAGAGCTGTAGCCTACATGGTTCACCCCTTTAACTCTGACAAGCTGATCAAGCCTATTCTTGTTGGCCACATTAAAGTTTCCAAATCACGCCACCATACAAAAAGTCTTCAATGACAATAAAGGTTCTTTAGAACAATCATAATTTTGCTGCACACATTAAGAGAGTTAATCTTTCTCAAGAAATAAAAATGTTGAACCTTCTTACCAATGGCATCTGCATTATATTATCATGAAAGCACAACCTGTTATCAATCACAGTAGCCATATACTGCATTTGTTTTTCTCCAATTCCCTTCATGCGCTTGGTAGTGTGCCTGTCATGTACAGTATATGTGAGTTCATGCATTTTGCAGTAAAGAGTGTTTCCTAATAGTATGTAACAGGATGGCACTGCATCCCCATCCTCTGCACTCCAGTGATCCAGTTAAGCAGGTTGTAGCTACATTGGATCTTGTTACAATTGTGTTTTTATTTATATTTTTGGCTTTTTTTGGCTCTGTTTTCCAGGTAACTGCAGATTGTGGTTCTCTACACCCACAAGAGCAGCCGGGAAGGAGCATCTCCTTGGATGTCACCAGTGGCTGCTACCTTCTTTTTGAAGACAAGAGGTTTGTGGTCCAGGCTTTCAGACTGTTCCACCGCATCCCCTCTTTTGGTTTCTCCATTCAGGAGCACGATCGACCAGGCAGGCTGAACACTGAACTATTAAAGGAGCTAGGTAAAGTACACCTAAAGTGACTCTTTACTTTCTACCACTAGATGTCACATTGAGCGCACCAGCGTCTCAAATCAAAACAAATGCTTCTTGTTACACACACACACACACACACACACACACACAAACAAAAAAAAAAAAAATTTTATCGCCTAAATGCGCGGCCGCTTCGGCGATTTGATTACAGCCTGTGCCAAAGAGAATGCCTGCCTGGGCCCAACTGTCACATTGACTAGTGACTGCGCCTTGTGCTGAAAAGTTGAGAATATTTTAACAGAATAAAGTGCATGCCAATCGAGCCATACCACAGGAAAACAATGGCTTTGCTGGCGACGCGTTTCTAGTGACGCATCTTTGTGTCTCTGTGCGTTCATCTAAGAGTGACACTCGTGAACAAGCAGCTCTTCTTTCTCTCTCTAAATGTATGGTTCACAAACCTTTTGGGGTCAAATGAATATCTTAATTCCTTTATAAAATGACAGACATGAATACTGAAAATAAATGATTAATGCTTGACTCTCTCTAGGGCTGAAACCTGGGCCGCTTTATGGGCGCCTAAAAGCAGGGGAATCAGTGACACTAGCGACCGGGCGTGTAGTGTTGTCTAGTGAGGTACTAGAAGATGCCATTCCAGGGAGAAAGGTCTGCATTCTGGGGGACTGTAGCTCAGTCATTGGTGAAGCACCGATGATAGCATGCAACCGGGCAGACATTTTGGTTCATGAAGCCACCCTGGGGAATGAGTATCATGACAAAGCAGTGAACCATGGACACAGTACACCCAAAATGGCAGCCGCGGTCGCTCTGGCCTGCTGTGCTAAACGGTTGGTACTGTACCACTTTAGTCAGAGATACAAGCCGTATGCCCTGCAGAAGGAAGGGGAAGAAGATGGCGTTGGTGAACTCAGGAGACAAGCTGAAGAAGCTCTACAAGGTAGTGGAGTAGAAGTGACGCTGGCAGAGGATTTCCTTACACTACCCATACCTGTGAAAAGGCCACAGTAACGTTTTAATGCTGTTTATTGCAATGGATGGGGTTTAAAATGTTATCAGTGACAGATTAGCCCTGAATTTACAGGTGCGGTTTTAACACTGATCTTACAGTTGCTCCTTTTTGCACCTTTTTTGTGAAGAAAATTGTCCCTTGTATATTTTTTTCCACTATGCACTAAATTAAGAGTATATGTGATTGATCTAGGTGCAACCAAGAAGCCAATACTGAAATCCTAAAGGTTGAAAGGTTAGGAATATGTCCCTATACCACCTTGAATCAGAAAATTAAAGGGTTAGTATAGCCCTGACTTGAGACAGCTGCAGTGTTAAGTACCAAACTTTCCAACAAGACATAAAAGTTGCAGGTAGTACCAATTCAACATTAGTTACTGTTTTAACTTGTTTTGAGCTCCCTCTATCCTACTAGTTACTACTTTTATTTGCACACGTAATTGAATATGCGACACATTCTGAAACGTGACATAGACTATGAGAAAAATTTAAAGAAATTCAAGGGTCTCAGAACATTTTCCAGATCTTTATTTCTGGATCTGTACACAAGATATTAAAGTACAACAGAAAATACAAAATAATGTTTTAACAAAAAAACAGAGGGGGAAAAAAAAAAATGTTATTTACAATTTTATAAACGATAAAGATGGCTTCTTGAACACTTCTGATGACTGTTTTGATTGTCTATACATTTTATGTTTTGAAGGTTTTTATTCACAAAGCGGCATTTTCTTTTTCAAAGACTTAAGTTTATTCTTGAAACCACAACTGCTTATCTTTTTTCTTTTTTACATTTTTGAACTTCAAAACACAATACAAAATATAAAATAAATTTGTTTAGTGCTTGCTTACACACACACAATTCTGATACCGTAGATATCAATAAAATATCACATTTTTGAGATCACAGGGTGGTGGAAAATCTACTTCTACTAGCTACTTAAGTCAATGGCCTTTACATTCTGATTTTTCTCTTTGTACAAACCACAGGTGAAATAAATATCAATGTACGGCTAAAGCTAGGAGAGCTTTGAGGCCTTACTGCGTTATGCTCATTGCATTTTAGTTAAGACTCTCTCCCCACAGACAACAGCAGCCATCCCTTTACCTTAAAGACAAACAATATTGACAACATGTAAAATATATATATTTTATCTTCTCAAAGAGAGGGTAAGTGTCCAGTCTATGCGACTACACATTGTGAATGCAAATGCAACATTGAGTAATATCAAGTCTTTCAGTGGTACGTTTTTGAGACGAGACCACTGGCATGCGTGATTAGACTGCCCTCTAGTGTCGGTATGTCTGTCAAGAAAAAAAAAAAAAATTCTGTACACATCTACATATTATTGCCTTTTGACAAGGAATTTGACAAATTAAAACCTTTGTATCGACACAATTCACAAGTGTAAGAGGTCAGTTAGACTTTTAAAGGCTACTTGCTAATTATTAACATGAATAGCAAAATTTGACCATCTGATGCCAGACCCGGAAACATCTTTAAACCTCTCATTTCAAATTAAGCCAAAAATCCTGTCTGTATACACACAAACACACACAGTTGTGGCTTATTGGATATATGAGCAGACCACCCCTGGGAGGGGGAAAACTAAAATAAAAAATAAACTACTCATATCACAATGCATAGATAAATTAAGTTAACAATGCTACTGCATTCATTCACATGACAGTTACTTCCAAGGAGGAAAAAAAAGTTTACTATTCACAATTATGCTATTCAGTCAAAGAACACAGCAACATATCTGCTACTAGGGCCCAACAGTACATAATCTGGAATAGATACTATAATAAATTGAAAAAAAAAAAGCCAATCAGAATTAAAGAAATAATACTGCTAGTAGATATTTAACACAGAACAAGATATCCACACTTGCCTAAAAATGAGCCAACCCCTTAACATGTCTGATTACGAGTTTACTTTTCGACTAACATTGCAAGCCTCTCTTACGACAACTACTGCTTGCTTGTCCAGGACGCTTTATCACATTATATTTTGCCTAGCAGCTCCTGTATTATCGATTACATGCTTCAAAGTGTTTCAGATATACGAAGCTAAGAGTTTTTCCTTCTTAAATTCTGAACCAATAAAAAGTTACATAATATAAAATAACTCCCATAACCCAGATTAGCCACATTTTACAGTTAAAAAGGTAACAAGCAAGCAGCTACTTAACAAGCTTCCACAGGTAGGAACAAAAGAAAACCAAAACAAAGCAACTGAAGTGCTCCTTGCTACAACCTTCTTCATGTTAACCGATTTCACTTTTTTCTGGCGCGCGCCCCCACACACACACACGTGTAAACCAAACACTCGTCGAAAAGTTGTACCGATTTAAAGACTAAATGCTTAAAATGAAAGGCAGAAAATTAAACTTAAGTTTTTTGGCAGCAGAATACAATGGCAGAGTCATAACTGACGAGGAAAGGAGGAAAACTCTCCTACTGCAGCCTCTGGGCCCCATTTTACATGGACAATAAACATCTGAAAATAAAAAAGTAAATGGCTATATAAACTCTTGAGAGAAAATCAAGATTTTAGTTCTATATGATAGACATCACTGATGTCATATTACACAAAAAGTGAAAACAAAGTATATTCATGTACATATATATATAGAATTTAAACAAATCAGATCCTCCAGTGAGCTGAGTCTTATGTACAAGCAGGATGTGGGTTTTTAAAAGGGAATGAGGGATAAGGAGATGAGGAAGATCACTCTGACTGGAGTGCTGCAGTGTGCTGTGTGTGGTGCCGTGTGTGCGCTCCCAGGAACCCATTGGGTTCTCCAGTGCCCGCCAGGCTCCCGAAGTCTGTGACCGACACCGCCATCTTGGCTCCCGTGATTCGATGGTGGTGCGTCGTCGTCCGGCGCCCCTCAAAGTCCACGCCGAGATTCCCCACCGAGACGTCACTGATGAAGGAGTCGGGCAGCGCCAGTTTAAGTCTCTTGGAAGGTCGCTCGCAGTCCTTGCCGACGCACACCCCTCCCAACTGGCCCAGGTCCGAGTGGTAGAAGCCGGCGTCGAGCATGTTGAGGCAGTCCGGCTCGGCTCTGTTAGAAGGGAAGCCCATGTTCTCCTCGTGATTCAAGGAGGCGCGGTGGAGGCTGTCCAGAGGAGGAAAGCTGTAGGAGTCCAGGCAGCCCACCTCCGCAGGGCTGCACACTGTTGCGACGCTGTTACTGAGAGCTGGAGGAAAAGCAAAGACAATCAGGGGAAATGTTACCAACTGATGTACTTTGTTTATGCTTTGTTACCCTCACTGCTTTTTCTATAGCGACATTCAAAGTCAAACATATATTATTGCCATATTGCCAAGCATTACAGCGATTACATGTGTAATGCAGACCTGCCAACCTTGGACAACTGTTTAGAATACCAGGTGTGCTTGGCAAACAGGAGGTTCAACTTGCTTGCGTAGCAGGTACAGAGTATTTTTCTACGATATAGCATCTGATGGCAATTCAATAAGCCTATATAAAATGTTGGAATACATTCTTTTCTTGGCAGAATATCATTTGCACAAATTAAATGCATATGGTAGCTTGTATTGAATGGTCACTTCTCCTGGTATTGAAAAAGGAGCCGTTTTGGGGTTACTGCTGCTATCCTCACCCTCTGACAAAGCTTTACCAACTTAAGCTATGACATAGGCTATGCTTATTGTTTTATGAGTACGTAAGCTTTGACAAATATAAGGCCAATTAATCACAACATGTTCTGTTCAGTCCTCTGAAAAGTTAAAAACCACTTCTTGTATGGAGATACGGCTTTCCTTAGCAAATACCCTTAAGGTTAGTCTCTATAGGAAGGAATACTTGTCACCTCTTGAGCCAATAACTATGTTGGTGTCTAGCAAGCACTTAAGTGATTGTAAACCTGCTTTGTTTTGTCATATTTTCATTACTGTCCCTTTAAGACAGGTAGGTTTCACACTCTATTTAGCAAATAGGCAACACAGCTTAATTAACATAGGTTCATGGTGTTATATTTAGTGATTACTAAACTTTTGAGCAACTCTTTTGAAAGACAATTTAGTTTTGACTTATTCCTTATATTTGTGGACCATTACAGAGTGCTGCATAGGGATGCAATGATTAGACATTTTGATTGGTACGATTTTTTTTTTTTACACCTTTCGGAATTCATTGTTGCAGTCTTCTCTGCACTTTTTGATCATGAGTTATTGAAGCCAAATGTAAACTTTGGTTTGATGTTCGCACTTGACGACCTGACGTGAACGTAAGCCTATTGTTAGGCTATTAAAATTAGCAATCCAAATAAAGTGTACCGTAATTTCCCGGCTATTAACCGCGGTTTATTATAATTTTTAACGTAATCTGGGGATATTTATTAAACATCCAAAATAATTTTGCTCTATGGTAGGACAATCTGAAATGGTAGAGGGCTTTTCACATGGGAAGTGGAATCCCGCTCTCCGTCCTGCCCTCCTTTCATGTGAAAGGCAAATATACTGCAGAGTCACGGTAGCGATGCGTCTCGTTTTGAGGTAACCATGAGAACAGAATACTAAACAAACTATGTAGATGAACCAAAAGATAGATTTAATAACAGCTTCTAAATAAACCTAGCCTACTTTATGAATCATGACAAAATATGCGGTTTGTATGATATAGTATGTAATTGGGGCATTTTATTACATAGTTTAAAAATTACAAAAATTATACCAACTTTAGGCAATTTCCAATTAGGGCTGGACAATAATTCAATATATAGTGCAATATAATTTTTTTCAAAAACTTATTTCGATAAGCTATAGCAGGGGTCAGCAAAAATTTTTGATATGAAGTGCCCTTTTCAAAATGTCTTGTTAATTAGTGTGCCATATAATATAAGGCATACGTTTAATTATGACATCACATCAAAATCAAATAAGGAATCTGTAATTTTATTCCAGCTATAGGCACCATGAATAGCAACATTTCATGAAAAAAAAATTACGTTTTCTTCCATACTCTTGATATATTAATGATATACAGTATCTCACAAAAGTGAGTACACCCCTCACATATTTTTTTTACGAGTGACTTCTAGCCAATATGTTTACAGCTCAAATATGCAGACATTGGAATGGAAATGTATACAAATAATCATTATTGGTATATAGTTGGCATATCCCAAGTGCTTTTGTTTTGGGAAGCTCTTCCTTGCAAACAGGAGGAAAATAAAAGGTGTGTTGTTTGTTTCCATAGGAAATATGGGCCTGTGCAGCACTTTGAGACTGTAATGGGATTCAAATCTGTAGAAATAAATCTGACTTGAATCTCGACTTAAAACCGTATCATGCATTACCCAACAGTTGAGACAATGAGTATTCTATTGCTGGATTTTCAAATATATTGAACGTTAGCGACTAATTTAGCAAATAGTCGGCTTAGGTTTCACTTTCTCATAAAAAAAAAAAAGAATCTGACCGCTTCATATTCGGAAGATGAACAGTTACAGTAGCCTACAGCACAACAGTGGCAAGTGCCAATACAGCTCCGTTATTCACAGGCAGCGGGACGAGAGCGTTATGAAACTCTTCACTTTATATTGATTATGTATGACAGGTAAAGCTTTTCACCACAGACAATGCAGCATAAAAAGCTAGCTAATTTCCTTACTGTAGCTAGTTTAGCCTAGCAAAATACTATTCAGCCCAACTTAAACAAAAGGTGAAGAGTCAGGAACCCGGTACACGACGGCACAATTTTTAATGATATTAAATGCAGTTGTACTGTAAGGTACGACTGCAGACAGGTTGTGAAGCTAGATTCGTTGAAACAATGCATGATGCTGCGCTGCGAATTTCAACACAGTCGTCTTCTGCGAGCGGAGGTAGTGACAACATCAAAGTTTGCCGCGTTTAGAGTAGTTCTATTATTTAAGTATTAAAAATATGTCTAGCTCACCTGTACAGTCAAACTGTATTAATTTAGGCCGCGTTCAGATGTAACTTCTTTGATTTGTTTTGTAAACACGCTGGCCTGGGCATTTTTCATGTAGAAAAAGAAAGGCAGCTGGAACGGTTGTTATGGGAAACCTCAGATCTCACTACGCACTTGTGATTGGTGAACTGTCAAAAAAGCAGATAACGTAGGGCGTTTTCTACTGAGATGTTGAACTTTTCGCAACCATAAAAGAAACCCAAAAAGTGTTATAATGTAAAAGAAAAGAAAAAGAGGCTGAACGCGGCCTTACTAATGTATTTATTAGCCTGCATCTTTCCAGTCAACTGTCACCATGGATGAAGGCTCTGCTTGCCCACATGAAACATGTTAAAATACTGGGTAGAAAAGAGGTACAGTAGGCCTATGTTTCAAGATACAGTAAAAATGTGTTTAACAAAACGTAAGATAAAGTGATTTCAGCATGTTCTAGTGCCATTTCAAGAGTTTTATTTTTTTTATTAAATAATAATAGTATTATTATTATTATTATTATTATTATTCATAATTAGACATGGCTACAGAGCACACTGCCTCAACTCACCTGTGAGGTCACTAGCAGTGATGGAGTTGAGCAGGCTGAGATGCTGGTCTGTGGTAGGCTCCATCCTCCCCCCTCCGCCTCCCCCTGAGCACACCGAGGAGGAGCTGTCCACCGCCAGCCCCTCCGCCTCGTCCACTAGCCTGTCCATCAGGTCACTGAAGAACAAAAATAAAGAAATACATAACACTTTCCTGGCAGGAAAGTAAGGTGTAAAACACTCACATACAGTACAAATGTGTTGCGTTTGGCTCAAGTTGTGTAGCATTCTGGCAAAAAACTACCAGAAATTAAAACGTTGACAGTGCCACCCACCCACCTTCACTGACAGGCAGTAATCGTGGACATTTGGTGGTACCATATATATTGTCTGTAATGACTAATCCAATCAACTCATTTCAATGCAGGCAGGCTGCAAATACTACAAACACCGCCATTCTAGTCCCAAACAGGACTGCTAACAAGTTAGCTTGGCTAGCTAGCTTCAACAACACCCACGCAGAATACACCTTCATGGGCCCAGAGTTATTTTGCGTTACAATAACTGAAATGTTACTCTAGACAGGCTAAGGAGCCGACTTACGTCACGCCGGGATAGCTGCTGTACTTCTTCTTCCCAAAGCGGTTTTGCTGCACAAAGAAATCGAAGCGCTCTGACTTTTTCCACATGTAGTAGAAGGCCACACACTCTGCTACCGTTCGCGTTGTGACCTGAGGAAGAGAACAGTGACCTGGTCAGAGACAGTCTTCTCCAGCTTCATGCATGCCATCGTCACACAGCAAGACTTGCCTTGTGTTTCTGAATGAGGTGAAAGTTCTTGTCATACATCTGTAGTGCGTGTTCAAAGTTCCTGCATTCTTCTTCAGACCATGGAGGTGATTCTTCAGGGGGGATACAAGAAGGATGTATTATCATATTATATTTATACATGTACATCTCTATCTATATTAGGTTTCCTTCCATTTGCTGCTGTAAAGTTAGACATTCCGTTGAGATCCAAGTAATATCTTAACTTAAATATAATTATAAATATAGAAATACACTAAGGTAAACATTCAACATTTTCCCTTATAGAATGTAAATTATTTCTGACACTGAAAGCCTAAGAGTTAAGTATTAGAAATGTTCTATCAAATTATTTACAGGTTTACTTACCTTTTAAGGACTTTATGTGACTGCAATATCTCTCAAGTGCTTCAAGAGTGTTGTAGCTGCATTTTAAAAGTTCATATAAAGCCTAGAAGGAAATAAAATATATGAAATAATGTGACAATATATAATAAAAACATAGGTTCTTGATCTTTGTAAGAAGTTATGTTGACAAAGAGTACCGAGACTTAATGTTGATTGTGTACAAATTGTTTAGGGGTGGACACATGAAAATATTAAAAACCTTGCAGTCCATCCATGAAGTTAATGGCTACGTCATTTAGATGCATACTACATTCCGGTTTAGGCACTTTTCAAAATTACAATATTCTAGCTAAGCTGTTTACATACATCACCTGGGTAAATACAATGATTTCACTCAATCAGCAAATAGCCGCGAAATTGGAAATCCCAACACCCACACATCCCCTTAAGAAGCCCAGCCAACAAAATGTCCTAAATCCTACAACTCATACCAACGTAATAGAAGCGCCTGAATGGCAATGTGAAAATCTGCTTCAAGTTAAGTGTAGCCCAGCCAAGAAACTTGAGGCCCTTCTGGGAGACACAGGTGGTCCAGAAAGCAAAGGGAATTATCATCCAACCTGACCATGTTCGGTCCAGTAAGTTCATTGTAATGCCCTCAGGCTGGCATTATGAGCCCTATAGGAAAACCAACCGCTCCATTAATACCTTCATTCCTTCTGCGGATGATGGTTACATCACTTAAAAATTCTGTTAATTATTTTCACTTTTTCACTTTGATTTGTATCCGACATAACACTAACCCTTGTCTATTGAGTTTGTTGTGTGTATGGACTGGGTAAGGTGCAAATTAATTGACCTTTTTGGGACCAATAAAGTTGTCTGAATCAGTGTGGACCTTTAAGTCTCGGTCCAAACCGTCTCAGTCAGAGAAACGGTACTACTGAATACTATTGTCAAGTACAACGTAAAAAAAGGAAAGGTGACTGACCTGTTCATTGTCTTTCACGTGCATCCCAGATTTGTCATTTATCACCTTGTCATCTGTCGTTCGTGAAATCACATCAGACAGAAAGCCTCTAACCTTGGTTTCCGGCAACAAATCTGGGCTCCAAAGTAGCTGGTCATTATCTTCATATGCTGTAAAAAACAAGTATCATTTGTCTTGCATACAGCACACACTACACTACTTGTGTGCTCAGGTTCACCCCTAGTTTATTTTCCTCCTGCGCCTGCCTGTCTTGTATTCTGAACAACAAGCTGAGTTATACAGCTTATCCAGCTGATAGTGTTGTTATACAGTATTTACCATTAATATTATTTTCTAGTTTTAGAAAAATATTGTAGTCTGTATTCAATTTAAAAAAGTAACAAAAAAAATGGCTGGTTGTTTAAGGATCGGAACAATGAACGAGAAAGTCACGGCAACCATAAAATTCTCAGAGTAATAAAGGATAATACACATATACATACAGTATCTCACAAAAGTGAGTACACCCCTCACATATTTGCAAGTATGTGAGAATATATTTTCACGTGACAACAATGAAGAAATTACACTTTTCTGCAATGTAAAGTAGTGATTGTACAGCTTGTAGAACAGTGT
>JAODUH010000024.1:962420-980561 GCA_027564835.1 Typhlichthys subterraneus | reverse complement strand
TGTTGTGTTATTTTGAGGGGACCGCAAATTTACACTGTTCTACAAGCTGTACAATCACTACTTTACATTGCAGAAAATTGTCATTTCTTCATTGTTGTCACATGAAAAGATATTTTCACATATTTGCAAATATGTGAGGGGTGTACTCACTTTTGTGAGATACTGTACATATAGCCATACAGTTAACGCATGCAAAACTGCTCACCTTTCTCTCCATCTTTATAGTGACAAAGGCAAGAAGGGACATCTGCTTGGTACTGTGTTCCCACCATTATTTCCTAGGGAAAGAATATATACGTCCAACATCAGAACACCTACAATAAATATTCATAGACGTGTCTTACTAAAGAGATTAATTTAAGTGCTGGTTTAGTTGAAAATAAATTCTTTATAAAATGTTTAATAATCTATAAATATTTTTTTACCTTCCTGGAGTCTTCTGGGCTTGGACCATCTTCATCACACTCGGACTCCTTATCACCATCAGAGATGGCGTTGGCTGACAAGTTGATCACAGACAACAACTTAGCATATAGTGACATTTCCTACATATCCACCTTATTCCTGATCGGAGATATTTCCCATGATTCATAGTGCATTAATAACGGATCCTGTTAATCGTTTCCGGTTAGCAACTATTAGCAACTAACAGTATTTTTGCAATATATTTTTAACAAGTAGTTTGCATTTGTTAACTAGCCAACCATGGCACAGAATAAACCTGATATTATCGTTTTTCTCTGAGCATCGAGGGGAAGTGAAAAACAGTAAAGGTTACCAGGGCTGCATGGTAACCTACGCATGCTGTATTAAATTAATGATGATGGGCTAAATACTGTGATGCGGTCTACAAAATCAGACCTATGAAGGGATCTGCCACACACACACACACAGTACTCTAACAATTCACAGACACGACCACGAAAGTAAAATGAATGGCCCCTCAAACTGATTTCAAAGTTCAATTTAAAATCACAGTTTGGAGGGTCCAACAGTAGGTTCCCTCAGAAATAAGGTGAATAGTTTGAACAGAACATGATGGCATACACAACAATGGAAGCACTAAATATTCATAGATGTGTCTTACTAAAGAGATTAATTTAAGTGCTGGTTTAGTTGAAAATAAATTCTTTATAAAATGTTGGCCTGGTATACTGGAAAAGAAAGTTGGCCTGGCATACTGGATCTGTAGGGCTTTGTAAACCTACATTTCACATTTATACTTACATCGAAGTGTTCGTGGGAAGAAGTCAGTGGCTTCGTGGGAAGTAACTGATGGGGTCAGATCATCAGCTGAAGACTGGGTTTCCTCTTCATAGTCCCCAGATAACAGGTCCTTAGCTATCTCCTCCTAGGAAGAAAAAAGGATTGCCAAAAATCTATAAAACGTATTCCTACACAAATTCGACTAGTGCCGCAATCCAGACTAGCGCCATTACTGGTGTTGTAGTAAAGACCGCCTGAACTGAGACCAAGTCAAGAACGAGACAGAGTGTATCGAGTCAAGATCAAGACTTTCAGGAGTCAAAACAGACCAAGCCCAAGGCAGAGCGAGGCTAGTGCGAGTCCCATACTTAACTTTTTATCAAATGCATCTCTTAAATAATGCCCTGTGCAAAAATGTCAATGCAAGTCTGCTGATTAAGAGCAAGAGAAGGTATTGATCAGGTCAGCTATACTGTACATTCAGATCAGATATACTGTACATTCCAATGAGGAATAAATAAGACGTCAGATGCCAAAAATGCCACACATTTATAAATAGCATTTAGCCTAATAAAAACTATATAAATTAGGAATTTTATGACCCACAGCTGAGACATCACATGACATCACAGACAAGATGGTTTAATTTTCTCATGTTAGCTACAGTAGTCCTAAACTAAGAATAGTCCCAATATGGGCCATGGATATATTACAGACAAAGTGGACATAATTAATAATTGAGCACTTGCAGGTTTGAAATGTACGCACCTTGATATCCTGTCCACAAGTCATAGAATATTAGAATCACTCAAAAAGCGCTGGCAGGCTATTACAACCGCAGTTTTAACATAGACATACGTTAGCATGGAATGGTTTTCAAGGAACAGTTGGCATACAAAGGTTTGCCCAGAGCAAAATATATGCAGTTTTATCTTCTTTCACAAGTGAGCACTCCGCATTTGAACTGAAACTCATTCCAGTGGGTTTTCTGATTGCCAGAGTCTAGCCCAGAGCCATGTAGATAGAGAGTTACGTCATCTCCGTTAACTAAAATGGACCGTTTTTTTCATAGCAACGGAGCCTCAAAGTAGTTCCCGGAAGTTAGTCTTAACACTAAAAGTAAACTGTAAAGTCAATTTTAAATATAAATTGGTGCATTTATTGACTACTAATTACCAAAAAATGAAGTCATATACAGTATCTGTATTGCCCAACAATCACTACCTGGAACTATTTTGCCATAGGTTTAGCCTCGCCATGAACCATGTGACCGTTTAAAATGTTGAACTTTCTTTGGCGTAACTCTGTTCTTCCATGGCTCTGGTCTAGCCTAGGCCAAAAAATTAAAATGAAGCATCATATTGAACACCCAAATCCAATTTGAATTCTGAGTCGGGACAGCCCTAGCTCAGTCTGTGAATCCACTGTTACTTTGATCTTGCATTCAGCAAACTTGTCCTCTCTACTAAATTTAAAGGAACCAATACCTGCTGATGACTGTCTGCCACTAGATGTCACACTAAATTGCACATCATCTCGGACCAAACAGTTATCCAAGTTATCCATGGGCAGCGCGCAGACAATCCAGCTATGAAAAGGTGCTCGGATTGAAACCACACCATCATCCTATTTTGTGCGCATGAAACCACCTGGTTTTCATTAACAAATTCAAACTCAGATATATAAACTCCCTTTTTTTATTTTATCTGCAGTTAATCTGAGGCATGCTCCCCCGGGGGAGATTTTCTGTGAAATATCAGCTGTAAAGGTAGGATTTACAGTTAATTTTTACATAATATAGGGGAACACCCTAGAATGTTAACTTTACTGCACTGCTACATAATTAATGTAGCCTACAGTAAAAGGACATACAAATGTGACAATAATTATATCACGAGATGAGATGTTAAACACTATTTAAGAAATCTTAAATGATATAGCTGGATGGAAATAACTTTATTTTCTTACAAATCATTGTCTTTTATCTAAATAATGCACACTACTGTTGAATGGGCTCTGTGTAATCTGTAGTTCTAGTATGACATGAGAAATAGGCAGACATTATTACTAGCATTAACCTTTCTGAATTGTTGATACCATAACATACCAGCTAATTTATTTCACAAGCATTTTGTTTCCTGACATATTCATAGCAAATTAGTGTGTTTGCTGTTACTGTGCAATGCTTACATGAAGTTGCATAACTGTTTTCCCTTCGGTGAATGATAACAATGAATCCACTATCAGCGTTACTTTAGTCATGTCTACATCTACCCCGTGCTTTTTATTCTACTAGTATGCGTGCGTGAATTGACCTGGATATGAAGCGCAGTCTGTAGCACTAAATAATAATAACGTTCATAAAGTGATAGAGAGACCAAGTTCTCCTCTCCACTTCTCACTTTCGTGGAGCGCCGTTAATTTTCCCACCAGCGATAGAGCTGCTACAGCATATATATAGGGGAAACGGAAAACCAACAAGCAACGTCAGTAGGCTAGGCTATAATCGACTATGGTCTGTCACTGCTTCAATGCAGAATCGTCTACAGCCGCATCGCGATGCATCGTTTAAACGATTAATTAACGCCTCTAATGGTTGCTCACTGCACAGATTGTGCAGTAGCCAAAAAGATTATGCATGTGTGCATCGCTTAACATATTTGGACTTGGCAGTAGGCACAATAGTAATTATATAGTAATAGTAATTAATAGTTAAAAGTATGTAGGCAGCATGGGGGCCCAGTGGATAGCACTGAGTTGTGGAGATATGTAAATCTTTGAGTTGTAGTTGTAAACAACTATTTTCCATGGAAGATATAGTATCTAAATACTATATTGCGCCCTGATCAGAGAATGACATCACACTCCCTGTGTGTGTTGTTATCTCAGCTCCTCTGTTTTGATGGCCGGTCCAGCCACCTGTGCATGTTAGTGTGTGTGAGGGACCCACAAAACATGCTGGTGATCCAAGTGTGACATCTAGAGTCAGGAAGTCATAATGAAACACTTTACGTAATACATGGAAAGCAAAGGTACATCAGTATAGTTCAATATAGGCATACAGTCTGCTGATCAGAAAAATTATCCAATTTGTGGCTCAAATCCGTGACACGATCCGAACCGTGAGTTTTGTGATCCATTGCACCACTAGATACGGCAGGTTGGCTCAAAGACCTTGTGTATTAATTCCCAGGTAGTTAGTTTTGAATTTGAATGCTGCATTTAAATCATGACAATTCTCTCTCTCCCCCACTCCCAACTAGGGCGGAGCGATTAATCGTTTTCAAACCGAAATTGCGTTTTGAACCAATGCGATTAGCAAATCGCAAGGCATGCAATTTATGTTATTTTTGTAGCGTTAGCGGTTGTATTTGCATGCCGCCTTCCTTGTTTGAGGGTAACTCTAACTAGACAGTGTGGCGCTCCTCCTAGGTCTACCAGTCATGCTCTGAAATTCAAGACGACTATTTCTATGTTACGTAGCCTACAAGGCACGCCTACCAACAACACGATGAAACACAAGGAAACACATTCGTGGGAGCTCTGCTGAAAAATTGCCCCCGCTGAGCTAGAAACAACTTTGAAAAATGTAGGATATTCTCGAAGAAAAGCAAAGAGTGGTCAATGGACAACACACCTACTGTAGTGCCTGCTGTATTGGTTGTTTCCTAGGAAGTGGGCGACAGGCCGTATTAGCATGCTTGTGCGCGGCCGTCCAATATGTGCAAAGTTCAAAAATGTAACGTTAGAGAGATTTAACATTGGCTAAAAATAATCATAATTATTTTTATTTAGTATTTTAGAGATACAGAAATGCAATTTAGGTGTACTTGAGCACATCTAAAAAATAGTCTAAAATTGCCAATGTGCACGGACTGTTGCATGTCCTAAAATAAATCCATGCTTAAGAAATTAATACTGTATATTTATGATGTCATATTTTCATTTGAAAATAGACCAGTTAATAATTTGATGTCATCTCATGTGGAAATGCTCCATAACATGTTTTAAATGTTGCATATATTTTTAACTTAAATCTTGACTTGAAAAATATCGCTAATCAAATCGCAATATCTGTCAGCCCTACTCCCAACTATAAGCCACTTACTTTGCCTTTACATATTCAAACGACAGCATACCGTCTCTCATTTTTGTGAATGATATCTGTTTGCAAATGACTTCAACCATATCTGACTTGTCTCTTTCAACAGTAGGCTAGTTGGCTTTCTTCTGTACAAATTATCTGGCTTCCACCTCACGTCAACTAATCAAATAAAATGACAGTATACGGCTGACTTTGTTGCTCACAGTCAATGTTTAGTTTCATTCGACACAGCGTGCCGCATTTGACATCTTGTTAATTTGTGCATGCGCACTTCAGAGCGGTGATCAGTTCACACTAGAATAGCATACGTGCCACATTTAACAGGTAATGTGAACAGCAAAACAAATTTAAAAAAAGAAAGAATTATCGGATTTGAGCGCTAAATCGGAATTGAGCATTAAGATCTGCAGTCTGAATGTAGCCTAAGAGACCTCCAGTGGAGAATGGCTACCCGCTCAGATCATATGGTAGCGATGTGCGACTGCCGAGCTGGTTTATAATTTTTACATGCAGCAAAATGCAAACCTTTCAACAGATAGTATTAACTGTCCGGTAACAATTCTTATTGTCGGTTACAGTTAAACGTGAACATACCTAGTGCGTACTTGTGTTAGTTTGTTTCCTCCCTTTTTGGTTGTGTTGGTCACCTGGGAGTATCTCACCAACATCACTATCTGCTAGGGCTGTGCAATTAATCAAAACGTGATTGCAATTTCGAGTTTGGTTCCCAACAATCACAAAAACAATGTAATCGAGAAAAAATAAAAAAATAAAAAAAACGATATCAATATCTAGTGTATGTGCGTGGTTAGTTGACCTTAGCTAGTCGGCACCATAAACTAGTTTAATTGTAGCATTTATTTTTCAAGTTCTTTACGGTCTCTCCCTTCCTGCACTTGAAATACCGGTAACGCTGCATAGTGGAGTCAGCAGCTGCTTGATCCAATGCAATCAGAGTGGCGAAGGAGTTGGGGACAGACGCCTTTGTGTATTAGCAGCCAATGAGATAGTAGCAGCTGAAGAGAGTTGATACTAAGTCACATGCTCAGTCTTCCTGGACTAAAGCAGATTATAGTACCAAATATTATAAATATAATTGTGATTTCAATATTAACCAAAATAATCGCGATTATGATTTTTTCCATAAGCAAGCCCTACTATCTGCTGTCAGTCAAATTATTATTTAAAATGTCGGTATCGGCTGAGAAATCTTAATCCATGAAGTGCTTATGAACAGGCAGTATTTTACAACGCACAAGCATCGGTCACAGTTTATGTGAATAGCCTGCATTTTGTCACAATGTCTATCGTTGGTTGGCATGAGATTTTAGTAAAACCCTCATACATCTTCGCTTCTTTGCTTTCCGACAATACAATTCATTAAATAAATTAGAGTTACTTGTTTAATCATTTGCTTAATCACGATCGCCCTAATCCATATATCTACACAATTAAACAGATGTTTAGATTATTTCTTGCACCAAATCAATTTCACAAATATACAGTAAAATGTGTTTCAATTCCATCAGCGCAGCCGACTTACCTTATCTAGAGTCATATCCGGCAGTTCATCAGTTAGGTCTCCTGATGAGCTGTCTATACTGGAACCTGCAGATGCCTCATAGCGATACATAGCCAGCAGCTCCTCCAAAGGCATATTACCCTCCTGGAAAAAATTAAACCATTAAAACATATGCACCAAAATAAAGGTTTACAGCCAAAAGGGTCAATTTTAATATTGCATTTTCAGAAAGGAATATTATATCTTCACAATTCTAAATAAGACAAGAAAAAAAAAAACATTCCTGTAGTAAAATTAATTCACTTAATTTCTGAACCTTTTCTAAATCTGCTATCTCTGAACGAAAATTCCTCTCTCCCTCCAAAGATTCTTCCTCCTCCATAGTCCTCTCGTCATCGTACTCATGGACTAACATTTCCACTGTTGGGTCAAAATCATGGTCCTCTGACGACAAAGAGCCAACTAAATAGGGGAGAAAGGGTCATATGTCATGGGATTGGTTCGACTATCATTATTATTTAACCAAACGGGTAAATATGGAGCATTAGCAAATTAACAGAAAAGACACATTACAACATGACTTTCATCACTAAATATTGTAGCGCCAATACGCTGAAAGCATAGCATCTTACCTGGACTTGAACTCCCTAAGGAAGCCTAGGAAAGGGGAAAAAAGTCCAAACACAAATAGGTTGGTTCTCTCATACATATGAGATGGTTACTTCATAATTACGCTAATAATAACATTGTCGAGGGGTATCCTTATGCATTTACCGCTAACATTACCTGAAATAGGTAAGGTTAGTTAGTTAGCCGTACATTATAGTGCTGGGTGGAGGACTTCGTGAAATGGAATGTTTTAGGTTTTTAGCACAATTTCCACATAGGTGGATATAGTCTATAATAAAGAAAATACATTATACCGTATGTCTTTATAATTAAACTAGCAAGGAAGCTAACCTTCATTGCCTAAAACATAGCTTTAAGCGCAGAAAAATTATGTTGTGATATTGATAATGTCTTGGACTGATTGCACGTCCAAATGTAATAAGCACAGATACAAACAAAATATAATAAATAGATTATCATTCATTACAATTGCGATATATTCTTTTTTTAAGCAGTGTTAAATTGACGTATCAATTTACACAGTCGCTACAGCTGAGAGCGACGGCGAAGCGGCCTTGTAGTGAAGGATCAAGCTAGACATTCAACCATATTTTACACGTACAGAAACTACGATTTTAACACGTTACACACTAACTAGAAGGAAAAACATATTGTACACCTAATCGATGCCACTGGCATACCAATATAAATAGTATAAAATAAAAACGATCGATTTAAAATCGATTGCTTCTCCCCTGTTTTCCCTCTTACCTCCGCCATATTGGTACCTTTAGCTAATGGGCTTGTTCCAGCCCAGTACCCGGATCAGCTCCCTGGGCCAATCACAGCTTCAGGTAACAGTTCCCTGTGGTGACGTCTTTCAGACGGGGCACTAGTCAGGCTACGACATTGACTTTATACGTTTCTAACTCGTTCAAATATTATTCGACATTATTCCGTGCGATGTAAAACTACAGAAAATGTTATCATAATCAAGTGATTGTATATATGTATGTATATATTATTGTATATACATTTTTGCTTCATGAGCATGACCGAGGCAATGCCTATATATCTTAGGCTGGGCTACTAGGCCATATTCAAAAATGTATACAAAGAATAGCCTACTGACAGACACAATCATTTTTGTTCTGCTTCTCCATACGTTATTACAGTATGCCGTATTTGTTGATCTATTTAATATTTGTTAGACAATGTACTGTCTGATAAATGTTGGCTACTAGATGGCGCTATTTACCATACTAAATATTACCTAACTTTGTTTTTATTCTGACATTGCAAATACAGATAAACCTGGCATTGTTTTACATAAAACAAATGTTTACGTAAAACACTGCCTCCGGTCGAGCAAGAGCAAAATCAAACACAACAAAAGAGAGACCAATAAAATATGTTTACAGGGTTATCTCAAATTAACTTAGTAATGCTTTTCCTTGATCATATTCAGGGATTTATTCAAAAATTTTAATAATTCTTGCTATGATTCCAGCTTGGTTTGCTTTTACAGGATCCAAATAACTTCCCCAATACAACCACAACTAAGAAGAAAATCTAAGTTCTTTTAATATTACCAAACATTTCTTAGAAATAAAATGTGCTATTTTATATAATGTCATGTGACCAGAGGGCAAAATATGTAGATGTTCACTTTCATAGTATTATTATTAGATATATTTTTTTAATTTAAATTGTAACTTTTTGCTACAATAGTAATATAACAGCATTATTATCTTATATCCTATTAAGATATTTATAAACAGTGTTTGTTGTAGTGGTACAGTAATAATGTTGCTGTTAGGGATAGTGCTATAGTGTTTGGTATATTCAGGCAAAGGTTTATTACAATATGTAACTATAAAGGCTATATAAGTTGTAATGCCATCTACAACCATACATCAGCTCTAAGCATGATGACCATGTCAAGATACTGTATATGTAGCGTACGAAGTCCATCAAATCTGCACATATGGGGCAAAGCAGTGTCACCAGCCTGTCCACTGTTCTCCCAGCGAGGAACCCTTGAGCACATCCTCAGTTTCTACACAAAGGCTCCTGGAGAGGGATAATACCTATGGAGGCATCAGGCATGATCATGTCACAAAGATGTTTGCTGAGGCCATCAGCACGTGAATTGAATGGGCAAAGTGGTCATGACCCTGCAAGCAGGCCATCACGTTTGTCAGAGCTGGGGAGCAGCCAATACTCAGCAAAATAACATATACAGGGCATCCTGACCTCTGCAAGGGACTGGCAGCTGTTGGTGGACCTTAAATGGCAGCTGAAGTACTCCAATATATCGCAACCACCACTCTGTGACCAGACATTGTCTGAGTCTACTAAGCAAGCTGTGTTGCTGAAGCTGACATGGGAAGATCGTTGGGAAGAAGTAGTAGTAGGTATGTTTATTTATATAGAGCTTTTCACAGATATTGAATCACATAGTGCTTTACATTAAAATACAATAAATAAGAAGCCATTGAAAGGAAGCCCTCTAATAATACAGGACTAGCAACTGGATAGCAGGTTGGTAGCTGGTTGGTAGACTCAGCCTCTTCCGTCCATTAGCACTATGTCACATAAGCAACTCTGTGCTGAACGTCTGATACATATACCCTTGTAAGCTCCACCGACTTTCCGTAAGTGCTGAAGTCGATATTCATTGGCTGTTAGCATTATCACTCACGGTCACAAAGTCTGTATCCGTAATTTCAGTGCACCGCATGTGCAGGTCGTTATTTACTAATTTCAGTAGTTACATTTATTTTATGCACTAACGGTAGCCTACTTACCTAAAAGAACAATATCTGAAAAAAGCCAGTCGTGTTGGTAAGTTTCTCAACAAATGCATCTGTATAAGTTTAATGTTTGACCTTGTCATTCAGTTATGTACTTGGTCGTTGTGCATGTCAATCAAAATACCTCTCAATGTCAAGTAGGCAAATCTTGATGCAGTTAGCCATCGCTGTGTCCCAGACTTTACATAAGTGGTTTGGCTCTGCGAGACTAACTGGCTGGTAAATCGTAACTGGATAGCAGTTTGGTAACTGGTTGGTAACTGGTAGCAACTGGATAGCAATTTGGACACTGAGGGAGAGAGAAATGGAGAACCATCTGCAGTAGGCCTACAAAAGACCCGGCAGAGAGGGCTTCAAGATGGCTGTGGCTCAAAAGAGGAAACCATGGAGTCATAAGTAAGTAGCTATAGCCATCTGGACACAAGCTGGAGTCGATTAACTCCAGCTGGTTCACCTGGAGGAGGCTGCATGATGTTGAAAAGCCCCAAACAGCCGATGATTCCAGGAACTTCACTGAAGATGTGTCCAGAGGCATGACTAAACACTGCTATATGAGGGCAGATAGGATACACAACTGGAAACTGGAGATAAAAATGAATCACAGCACACCACTGTTTACACAATTTTTATTTGTTATGGGGTTGTAAATAGAGTTTGTAATGTTAAACACCACTGTACTTTCCAGATGGATGCGCCCATACTGTGTGTTATATGTTGAGTGGGGGATTAGACAACAAAACACATGAGTCAGTGTTATAATAAGAACCCCCTGACCCTATATATATATATATATATTATAGAGCTATATCCACATTGTTGTATACATTATAGGCAACTAACCACAAAACTAGGTTGTACTGATTTCAGAAGATTACAAGAACGCAAAAAATAAATGTAGTCGCATAAGAGGAGAGTATCCCTGAGTGTAGGTTTAGCATCAGAAGACATTTATACTATTTTGTCCCCTAAGATAAAAAGTGATACTATTACCTGGCAGACTTTTTTCTCTGGTTCATGATTACCTTTCACCATTTGAAGCCTTTTTTACATAACAATGTGACCAGGAAGACGTGGGCTCCAATCTAACCATAGATATTATCTGTTCAACAAGTTACCCGTGACGTGGGCAGCGGAGTGGACCGGAACTGAGGGTCACTATCCTTTGTTACACTACAAAGGGGATGCCATGATACATGGCAAACACCTACTCTGTTCCTAGAACTGTCTCTAACTATAGCCAGCCAGAGAACACATTGTAATGCTAATAACTTCCTGATATTAAAACACACAAAAAAAAGACATAGCTTGCTATTTTATTTATGCATAATTTGGAATATATCTCACTAAGGAGATCATCACATCTTCAACATATGTCTCATTGCTCATATATCATGATTAATTACTGAAAATGTGAACTAGTTATATTGGAGAGAAATATTTAGGCCTTTTAAACCGTATAAATATTTTAGTACAGTAGGCCTTTGTGGTATTTTCTGTCTATCTGTTAGGTGGCTATGATAGGTAATCAACAGCATAAACATTATGTTTGACCTGAAAATGACTAAAACTGAATCACTAGTGCTTAGATCTAAGATGTTGGAAATGTCACTGATGAAACAAACACACTCAACCCATGACGCCACGTTGAAAATCTAGAAAGCAGCTTATATTTCTCTGTTTACAACTGCTCTGGTGTCCGCCTCTGCATGAAGTTGCATTGTGTCAACACAAGGTTCTGAGTGCAGCATCTGTTTTTAACAGATTTGGGCATAGGAAATTAGACTAGTCAGCACTCAGATACAAGTAGATTATAAGGTTAATTCTGCACCAAGGCAAAACTGAAAAATAGATGTGGGCCAGTAGTCTCACAAACTGAACACTCAAAGTCTTGTTGGCACAGTAGTCGGTTCAATCATAGAACTGTACATAAATAACAGCCACTAGGTGGCGAAAGCATTGTATCGAAGGGTATAGGCGACCTCATTATACAACAGACTTTGTTTTTATTTATTTATTTATTTATTAATTAATTAATTAATGTATTTATTTTACTGCGCTATGGCTTCAATCACTTCCCACTGGTCATTCACGCAATACATACTGGACATCTCTGCTCTGTTGATATTTAGGGTGAATCATGTACACTAACCCGTGTTTGACGTGTTTACAAGCAGATATAGCAGCAGCTATGCTGAATAGCGTATATTTTAACATAGATAAAACTACAGATGTACCATGTGTTCCCTTAACAAAACATCAGAACAAAACAAACAAATCCACAAATGTGAAAGTATAGCAGCAACATGCAATTTACAGGGTTTAGAGGGTTTCATATTCATAAAATTTTATATCAAATGTAAGCCTACTTAAACAGCTAGAATTCGGGTTAACAGTTGAGTTAGTGTTAACAGCTGAGTTAGTGTTAACAGAAATTCTGACATTTACAGACATACATTATCTTTACAGCTAAATGTGAGATGGCAATCATGACTTGTCTTGACATATTGTGTACTGAACCCCTGACAAAAAGTATATAGCATAGTATAGAGCATTAATGAAAGGCACAGCTTAAATCTTGTGATCCTGTCCACCATGCTATTTCACTTTAGTTTATGGTAAACACAAGTAAATTGGTCAAATCAACCCCTACCTATGCCTGCGTCTCACTTACATAATTAGTCCAAGGACATGCTGCTGCCAAGATTCTGGGAATTAGCAGTGCGCTTTCTTCCCATGGTTCTGTGGTCTACATCACCACACAGCAGGGGGTTCACGCTGACAAAGTACATGCTCTCCCTGGCAGGAGAGGCGTATGAATGGATGGGTAGATGGATGTCCAGACAGGCAACAGCATGTGCTCCTGTCTTTTCTCCTAATGATAGTCTGGAACATGTAACACCAGTGGCTCACCAAGGAACAGGAACAGCAAGATGGTACAGCAGTTTCCTCGTTTCTTAACTCAGACGCAGTATGTATCTGTGTAGGTGTTTGCGTCATGAGAATCACATTATATGTGAAATGATTGCCTCATCGCACAGCATGGGGAATGCCCATATTTGATCGAATACACAACCAACCCTGTCCACAACACACGCACATCTTTTTTTAGTGTTAAATTCATTATCTGTAATTTCCAGTTTTTCTTTTTAGCCGGTTTCATCTTACTGCATGTCAATCTGAATGAGGGAATGCCATTTACTTTGCAAGTTTGGTGATTATTTACAAGCTCAGAGTAGCAGACAATTGTGAGGGCTGAAAATGTGTTTACCATTCCACTCATAGCCTGCTGTGTTACTTAAAACTCAATGGTGAGATTTCATAGGATTTGTATTATAACTTTATTTGTTATACGTTTTTTATGTGAAATACTTTCTGGGGAACAGTTTGAAAATGATATGGGAGAAATCTGTGGGCTGATGGCATAAATAAGAGGAGACTCGTAACAATACGTGGGTGATACTATCTCCATAGTAACATGAGATGGCATGACAAGAACAGTTTGTGAAGATGCAAGTGAGAGAGTGAGATGGAGAGAGGGAAGGAGGAGAGAGAGTGACAGAAAATTGTCTGTTTTCTAAGGAGACTGCCATTGTCATGTTGGTGAATTGACTCGTCCAATCTCAAAGACAATGCTGCCAAAATACAAAGCCTGCCACTGCCAACATTCATGGATTTGTTTTCCCAACTGCTACACATAAAGGGACCATAGTATTTTATTAGGTATTCACAGATCCATGCAGGAAACACTGGCAAATAAAAAGGCAGGTTATTAAAGTGCACAGCATTAAATTCTTGGTTTTTGTCCTTCTTGCACAAGAAAGTGGTGCTATGCCAGATCTGCAGAGCTGCTAATCCATCTGTTAATTTTCCTGGTGTCTCCCCATCTGATATGTACAGAACATGACTCCATCCACATGGCTTTCCTGCAGATTTGAGGAACCTTCTCACCCTAGTTATAATAGGAGCATCCATTATCATCGTACCACTACTCAGCTGCCACGTTATCTGGTTTCACTGATTTTG
The DNA here is from genome assembly GCA_027564835.1 of Typhlichthys subterraneus. NCBI lineage: Eukaryota > Metazoa > Chordata > Actinopteri > Percopsiformes > Amblyopsidae > Typhlichthys > Typhlichthys subterraneus. The sequence continues at coordinate 966,280 of JAODUH010000024.1, read as the reverse complement.
CAAAATGCAATTAACCATGATATTGTGGCTATGTGTGTTCAGATTTTAACACATGTACAGTAAATACTGTGTGTATATTGTTATAAAGCCTCATAAATATCAGAGGTTTTATTGCTGAATATTTACCATTCAGAAACATTTTGAATCATCACTCATTTCATTGAATTATCATTCAGTCCTGTTTTGGGTTTAGTTTGTATCCTCATCATAATGGGCGTCAATTATGAATTATTAAATTGTCCTAGGTTTTGCTGGCACCACATGGAATATAATTTAGTCCAATAAAGAGTTAAAATTAAAGTATCTAATTCAATCACCATAACCTCAGACAGATTATGCTGTTTTAGACTATATTATCCTCTTATCACTTTGTTATAATTTCCCAAACACAGAAAGGAATACACAATAATAACTTAATCTTCAAGGTTCTCTACAAACATTTCTCTTTTATGCACACTTTAGAAAACAATTTGGATCCATCTGTGAGCAGTAACAAAAGCTTATGGCTGCATCTAAAAGTACTTCCTCACCCAGGAGATGGTATCTTTAGGTTTCTCCTTTAAGACGATTTACAGCTGTTTTATTTTGTAGTGTATCATTATCTCAAGCATGTATGTCTGCCAGAAGATGCTCTTTTATTGTGTTGTGGATCCATCACATCGTTACATGAAAGATGCTACACTTCCAATGCTCTTGTAAATAGTGACATGTACTCCTGGATGGACATACGTAATTGTAATGTGTGTGCATATCATAAATATAGACCAAGCATGTGTGACATAACCCATAGGTATTTATCTGATAGTACATTTTCAAGTCACTGTACAGTATTGCCTCACATTACACCACCTGACCACCAGGAGAAGTTAGGGTTAGGTGTCTTGCTCAAGGACACCTTGACACGGTGAGATGTTAGCAGGGTTTGAACCAGCAACTTCTGGATCACCTGACACCCCGCAATAACCAATGCACCAGTGAACCACTGCCGCCTTGTACTGTATGTGTATTACACATCTCTTTCTTCTTCTTCTTATTCCCATTTCACCATATAGGGCCAAATACAGTAGCATAAACATTATAGATATCTGCAGTTAATCAGTTGTCCCCCATCAATACACATAAATCAAATAATCCTGTCACTATATGTCCTGCTCTACTTCTTCAAATAAAATTAATTTAAAATGAGGTATTATCTTTAAAGACGTCACTGATGATAAAAGTGAATGCATTGAACCTAATAAATAACGATCCCCCAAACACATTTGGTGCAGAAGGTTATTAGGACTCACAGCTCTCACTGTTGTGGTGTCGTTAGTGTTTTGTTTCTGGTGGGTGGTTTGCAGGTATATGTCGGAAGTTGTTAAGTGCTCTTGTTTGAGATGCGTATATAAGGGCCTTGGGAAAAGTCCAGTGAGGTGCATGGTCATGCAATTCATTATCTATATACAGTAAAGTTGTAGAGATCAAGGACAACAATAAGAAATATCTATGTTATTGTTATGGATTAAAAAATAAAACCATTTACAAAAAATTTAAACATGAGTGAGTCCTATATTAACGAACAGCATTATGTAAGCCAATTGTTTCCTCAGTTAAATAATCTTTTCAACAAACTGCAAACACAATTTGTTCATTTTATGTTAAAACACAGTTCTATCAGGAGTTGATTGATGTATTGTTTGGAAATGGAAAATAGAGATGGCAAAATGTAAGAACATCCCCATTTTAATTTGTTCTACATGATGTAATACTCTTGCTCAGATTCGGAAATGGTGCAATAGGTAGGCCAATACGAGTCAGTACAGTATATGTACGTAATGTATTGTCACACATTTGCTAATGCTTCCATCTCTTCCTTGGCTTCTACTGTGTGAAAGCAGCACTTAACTCTGTAATCTAGGGGGTTCATATCGGGGCGGGGGATGGGGGTCTGTTACTAACACAAAATGGTATAACTGTATAACTGTATTTTTGTATTTTGTTTGCCTTTTATCATTCAATAAATGCATCAGGTCAGTTTTTATATAACTGGCCTTAGTCAAATAAATCAAAGCTCATGTATCAGTTTTCCCAGTTTCACATATTTATGAATATTCAATGTATTTTACATGAGGTCTAGGAACAAATGTAAATCAATTAATTTAGGTATTGAATCAACAGTGTGAGCTCACTCTCATTCCATGCTCCCAGTGATTCATCCCTGAAATTGCTTCTTTGATCAAATAAATAAATAATTGAATTCAACACAAGGGCCGCAGGAGGTAAGAGATTCCAGCATGTGGTTCCTATGGCGATAAAGAGACGTGCTCCACAGTGGTCGCTCCCCGCTAACTCCCAACACCCCTCTCTCCCTGACCTGGGCGTGGGCTGACTTTCACAGTATTGTTCGAATCCTCCTGTGTTCCACCATCTTGTTTCCTGTCCTGAATAGGAAGTCCTGCCAGGTCTTCCTGTTCAGGAAGCGTTCCCAGCGCTGTGCGCTACAGAGTGCATTTTGCATTTTGCACTTGCACAATCATATCCTCTTCCCTTTTGCTTTCCTTCAGCCTGGGTTAAGGATGCACCACTCCCCCTTACAAATGCAAATGTAACCTTACTTACATTACTTTTCTCCGACCCTCAAAAATGTACTTGCATTCTTAAAAGCAGTGCTCCCAGTGAATGTATATTGTACCATACCATGCATAAGTAAATGGGACAACACATTCAAAACAATGCTCATAATGGTTTTTTAATGCAATAGTGTAAACATCTACAGGATAGGGGCTATATGTCCCCTACCTGGATATAGTGCTGGTAGTTAATGTAACCTGCCTGCACTATTTACATTGTAAAATGTCTACCTGATGAACTAGTGTCTACCTTTTAGTAATATAAAGTGCATGGGATTCGTACTTATTGTCATATTGTCTAATAGGGTCGTGGGAAACTACTAATGCCCTTTGAGACTATTGCCTGTCTGGATAAAAGTTTCTGTTGTGCATGAACAATAGAGTCAAGATAAGATGCTATAATTAAGTTTGTTGTCTGCGCTACATATTGTTTCTGGGTAGTAGACTCATACTTCTAACCCAGAAGTTGTTTAGAGCTCATACAGTCTATCTAAAACTATGATATATCCCACGCTATTTAAAATAATATCTGGAGACATGCTTCATCTATTCTGCAGATTAATGAAAACACCTGAAATCATAGTATATCAGTCTTAGCCTAAGACTTAGACTTAGTCTAAGTAAATTCAGAAAAAGTATTTATTTTAAAATGGGAATGATGCATATGTGGCATTTACATCCACTTGAAATAAGAAAAGTTGCATGTCTCAAGGGTCAATAGCAGTGTTGGGCAAGTTACTCAGGAATAGTAATACATTATTATTTATTTATTACTCCTTCAAAAAGTAATAATATTACCTTATTTATTACTGGGTATGAAAAGTAATTAGTTATATTACTAGTTACACTACTATATTATTTTCACAATCACTACCCTGCCTTGCCCCTTCCAAAAAATGACAACCTGTGTAGCCAGCTCATTTAAAATTGTAATCCTCTTTATTGGAACAACAATGAACCTTAGGAGTCAACAATCATCCAAATCGAAAACATTGCAGCCTCTCAAACCAGATGATTAGGTTGGTTTAATTAGCCTATACCCTAAGTTAGCTAGGACCAGAAATATTGTTCTTGTAATGGAGTAATGAAGCCTTACTTAGATTAGTAATTGTAATATTATAAAAAAAATTAAAGTAATTAGTTACACTGGGAGGAGGCCTCGGGGAAGACACAAGACCAGGTGGAGAGATTATATCTCCAAACTGGCCTGGGAACGTCTCGGGATCCCCCAGTCAGAGCTTGCTGATG
>JAODUH010000024.1:944739-962320 GCA_027564835.1 Typhlichthys subterraneus | reverse complement strand
GTGTGTGTGTGTGTGTGTGTGTGTGTGTGTGTGTGTGTGTGTGTGTGTGTGTGTGTGTGTGTGTGTGTGTGTGTGGCAAAACACTGTAAAGCGCTTTGAGTGGCCGAAAGGTTAGAAAAGCGCTATATAAATGCAGTCCATTTACCATACTTAGCCAATGGGAGCTATAGCATTAATCCCTTTATATACAGTAATATTACAACCAGTGCATTGAGAGGCAATTAAGCGCTTAGCCCCATACAAGCCTATCATGCAACAAATTATCATCTTTAATGTCTCTCCTGATTAGGCCAGTCCATGCCACACGACTGTTTAGGTTGCAGCTACTTCTGCCTCTGATACCCAGATATAGGTAACATATTTCACAATGTTAAAAGTAGAAAGGGGGGCTGGCTGGGTCGGACTCCAGGCTCTTTGTTGGTTTTATCCAATTCTTTCTTTCTTGATAGAGGCCTATACAGTAAAGGGAACAGACATTGCCAGAATGGGCTTGAGCCCTTCTTTTTGACAACAATATGAATTGTAGGTTGCTTTCTGAAACAAAGTCTGACTGCAATACTGTCAATTAAAGAACAGACCTCGTAGAAGTCATCATGTGTGCATGCAGAGAGAGTAACATCACTGAAGCCAGTTGTTTGGCAATGGACATGCAGTCGGCTAGCGGAGCACCAGGGGGCTCTGGCAACGAGCTCTAGCAGGGCAGAGCAGCCCCGGGGCAAAGAGGCGGATTAGTGTCCCTGCCAATGGCAGATTTAGCTGTCTGTGCGTCTGTCTGTATGTCCGTACGTTCCATTTTTGCTTCCATTGAAATGCATTACAGTGCTCCATCTTGTTATTATTCCAGTATCTTTGGTAACACTGGTTGGTTGTGACCCTCGGCTTATGCCCTTTCACAAGGCAAGGTTGGGGAGTAGTTGGCCAGTTACAGCAGGCTATTGCGCCCTCTGCATGGATAAGATGATCCTTACGGGTCCAGAATCTCCTTCATTGCAATAATGTTAACCGTGATGATTTTGACCAGTTACATCTGTTTGCCCAAGTAACCACTGCAATTCCTGCTGCCTTCTGCTGCAGTACTTGGACAAGCAGATGTTACTCTATATAGCTAGTTTGGAAACGATTAATGAAAATCTTGAATTTCGGAAACCCATAGCGAAAAAGCTGCTTGTTGTTAATGCGGTCCACACTAGGGCAATGTGAGTTGAATGCATCATGCTACTGTATGTGTTTGTAGGACACAGCGGGCCAGGAGCGTTACAGGACCATCACCACCGCCTACTACCGTGGAGCCATGGGCTTCATCCTCATGTATGACATCACTAATGAAGAGTCCTTTGGTGCCGTACAGGACTGGTATGTCTTTTAGGGCTGTCTGAAGGACATTTGCTGGTAAAGACATGATGACGTCTTCAGACATTTCAGTTTTATTGTTAATATAGATGCGAATAACCCATTATTATTAATAATTTAAATAGCCTACTGTAGTGTATGATTAAGTGCATCAGTTAAACATTAAGTACAAGTTTGCAACATCATTTATTAAACATCCTGTATTCGATATAGGTTTCTATTTCTGTTGACATTGATACATATAGTGAACCTTCTCCTCACATAAAACTAGTTAAAAATTGATTTCTTTCCTTGAATTAGCTCAATGCTTTCTCTCTCTCTCTCCCTCTCTCTCTCTCTCTCTCTCTCTCATTCTCTCTCTCCATTTTTTCCACCTTCTTCTTTAACTTACTTCCTATTTGTGAGCATGTTCGGTAGTTTATCTGGAGAATTAATCCCCAAGGGGATGGTTATTGTCCATTCATGAGTCACACAGAAGTTGTCAGTGATTCAGGTTTATAAGGCACAAAATATAATTTGGGAGAATACATGCAATTACATAAACTGGCTTTCTACGTTAGGATTCCTACTGTACAAGCTAATTAAGATAAATTATTATATTGTTTTTGTATTGGGCATGTACCGCATTGTTACCCTCTGTGAGTACACACAGTATGGATTATGAAAGCACAGAGCACACAGTAGATGGATACTAGCTGAGTCATCATTCTAGTTTTATTGGTAGAGAAAGAGATATAAAAATGGTTTCATACACACTCGCCTTTTTAAAATAATCAGACCTTTGCAGTACTTGCTAACACAGATTTGTAATTGCCTTGCATTTTTCAGACAATGTCAGTCACATCTGCTACTGTATTAATTAGTTAGCCTAAGCTAGTGCTATTAGATAAGCTAATAGCACTATTAGATAACCTAATAGCACTAGACCGTTTCTTGGTAAAGCAGTATATGCATAATGTCATTGCAATGCTGTAGCTATGTGATGATTGGAACCTTATGGAACCTTATCCTCCTTTAATGGTATACAGTAGCAAAACATACACACATGAATGCGCCATGCCTTAATGACAAGTTTGAGGTTTGAGTCGGCAGAAGTACCTCCCATTTAAAAGTGTTATAATGGTGTGTCATATATGAATAAATCTCACATATTTGTCTCTGGAAAATATCTCTAGAGACAAATATTCCACCAGCCATTACTGTAATACAGTAACAACACAGAAAGCTTCCGTTTTTCCTTAATGTACAACAGGGATTCTCCTTTTGCCTTTGCCACAGGCTTTAATTCCTCTTTTATTTTGTCTCGTTCGTAGTGACAAGGTTGCAGGGGGGGGAAAAGAAATGTTTCCATGGCAACAGCTCCATCCCTGACTGTGCCTGAATAGGATTGTGACGTGCTCATTTCCTGTCAGTGACAAAGACAGAACATTTCAGATGCAGAACATAAAAAAGGAATTGCGTTCAATTTAAAGTGAGAGCTCACTAAATGCCCCTCTTTCTGCAAACAGACTTGCAGCTACATTATCTGTAATGAAATACGATGCAGCGTAAATATACCGTGCTCTGCAGCTCCTCAAGGGATGGTTCAGGCGGCACGCTTCCCAGATCAGTGATTGAATTGCACGTGCTTTTCTGTCAGAGTGCATATCATCAACAACTGGGTTTGAAGTGACTCACACATGAACCCATAAGCAGTCAGTGCTGCAACGAGAGGCCAGTGCCAGCATCATGCTTCTCTCACTCTCTCTCACTCCCTCCCCCCCGCCTCTCTCTGTCTCTTCCCCCCCTTTCTGTCTCCCTTCCCTGTATTCAGCTGCTGCTGCGCCCTACTTTCAGCAAGACTGCACCACTGCAAAAAAATCTAATAAATAAAAATATATATTTGCTTTTCTAGAATACAAAGAGTTAGCAATACTGCTTTTCGTCCTTGATATGCATTTATTGTTATTATTTAACGTGTGTTACAATTTGTAACATTTAAATTAATCATACTATAGCACAAATTCATCAGATTTTTTTAATTAAATGTGCAGAAGCAAAACCTCTAGATAGTTCCAGAGACACTAGATAAAAGGACTTTGATAGATCATAGCTGTTTAAAAAAAGAAAGAAAAAAAACCCTCTGTACATTTTATAAAAAAATGTATTAACTAAATGATTACCAGTCAATTCTGTAATAATTTATGTCTTTCAGATTTTCTTTATTTTTTTGCTTAATAAAACTTTTCACTGTAAAATATGGCTTCTCATTAAATTTCATTACGTTGTGCATACCAAATTTATATTTTAAACATCATGCTTTTTAGTAGTACACAAATGCTATTCAAAAACACATGGTTCATTTGATTGCTACAAGATAGAATTATTTTATTTTATTTTACACTGTTCATATATCTTTTATACCAGCAGTGCCTATGTTATCTCTCTGCTTGCAGGTCGACCCAAATAAAAACTTATTCGTGGGACAACGCACAAGTTGTGCTGGCTGGGAACAAGTGCGATATGGAGGAAGAACGAGTGGTCTCGGTGGACAGTGGAAGGTTGCTTGCAGATCAACTGGGTAGGTCTGCACACCACATGCAGTAATGTTCATCAAATATACTGTATGACGTCATCACTGCTGCTATAAAGCCCCGTGTCTGGATGTACACAAGCTACACTCAAGTTTTGTGGAAGAATAACCCTTGTGGTTGAAACTGGTGTTTTATTCTTGTGGTTTTTGTTTGAAACTCAGTGCCCTTCCCATAACCTGAGTGCCATGTTCTGACTAGCTATGCTACCCATCGAATTGTGCTTCCTTAACATACTGTGCCTGCGCACAGCCGTTATTGCGTCATTGTCATCATGCTTGAGACAACACCCATAGATTTGTGTTACGTAGTCTGGATTTTTAGCTAGTACTGTTATTACATGTTTTTAAATTGTTCAATTTAAAAATTGTCATTATGATTCGGCTAACGATATTTGCCAGGTTGTAATTTAACATTTGTATATTTAATAATTATTTACATAACGTTAACCAATTCCACCATTAATAACAACTTAAATATTGTTTGGGAATATTTGTAATTTCCCCATTACAATTTCCAAAAGAGTATGTGGGCATAGTTATGTGTGCAATGTATGCAACAATAAGAAGCTTTTAAAACGCTTTTTTTTATCCAAGAGACTTTGGTCGGCTCAATATAATGTAATAGCAGTGGTTTTGATGAGCTAACAGACAGAAAGCACACGTTATCCTACATGTCATAGTCACCATATACTCTTTACCTGTCTCCTGGCCAGGCTTTGAGTTCTTCGAGACCAGTGCGAAGGACAACATCAATGTGAAGCAGACCTTCGAGCGTCTGGTCGACCTTATTTGTGACAAGATGTCGGAGAGCCTGGACAGTGACACTGCAGTCACTACAGGGGCCCCCACTGCCAAACTGACAGAAAACGCCCCACCCCTGCAACAGCCCGGGTGCAACTGTTAGTGGTGCGAAGGGGGGTGGGCAGGGGCGGGGTTGTGGGGGGGACAAACGGGTGGAAACCCTTACCCTATAGGGCAGTGGTTCTCAAAGTGAGTGTCTAAACCCCGGCAGGGGTTTTCTGACAGGTTTCACTTTTTATATTAATCTTATGCTATTGCTATGGTTTTTGCTTTGTTTATTTCAATTATGTTTTACCTCATTATATTACTTTCATTACATTTGCACTGCGAAGAGATTCATGGTTTGCAGCTCCTCTTCCATGCATGTCAATGCATGCATAAGATAGGCAAAAAAACACTTCTTTTCATGGGCCATGAGTCAAACACCATTGAGAACCAATGCTATAGGGTAGTGGAGTTTTGTCGATACGCATCACTGTCCTTTCAATGCTGCTTTCTTTGAACTAGAACTTAGGCCTATACACGTTTTAGCAGTAGTCTTACAACATGATCTATAACTTACAGTAGAAGGGAATAAAAACAACAGATTATTTCAATTCATACAGGTATTATTTAAATGTGTAATACTAATTAACTTAAAAAAAACATGCAGTCAGTAACAATACAATCAATATTATGCTTGATACTAGGCTAGTGAATGAAGTAGCTTTATTATTGTTAGAAAAGTCTTAGTTTGAGCACAGTCCTTTAATATGATGTACAGTTATCCTTGAACACCCTTAAAATATAGTTTACTGTAGAGTAAATATAATAAGGAGATAGTCAGTCAGCGCTTTAACGTGGATTCAGCCAACACATCGTATTTACTTTTAACATAATGTATTTTAAAGAATTCTTTTGTTTCCTGAACATCTTATTTTTATTTTAGTGTAATGGATGAGTGGCTGCTTGTTTAGTATGTGAGGATTGGCACGAGTATGATCATCTATTTGTTGAGTTCGTCAGTGTGTGCTGTTACCTTAAAATCACCTACCTTGGATAAATATGTGGCCTTTTAGCATTTCCAACACGGCCTCTGCTTAGTTTTAACTTTTGGAATTATAATATATACAACCATGTCTCACTGTCCGTAGATGTATAATTCCCCTGATCAGTATGTGTAAACCTTAAAAGGGAAAACCGTAGTCGTGCTTAGTGTCTATGCCAACCCTTTATAATACGATGCGATGAGCATGCTGCCAAAAAGTCAATCATCTGTGCTCCTTTACCCAGGAGTTCTTGTACTATGCCTTACTTAAAACGATCAGCTGGTTTGCTGTCCTCCACCAAAACACCACCCCATGACATTGAGGCCACATCTAATGCAATGCAGTTATGGCACAGTACAGTTCAGAATGCGAATGAGCAGTCGTGGCATGGAAAAAAACAGCCATACGCATTCTCTGATAATTGTTTCGTTTTGAAGTACTTCAAAAACGTCAAAATGTAAATGTTTCATGTTTCTTGCATGACATGTCCTTTAGAGACATTTTTTCCACATACTATGTTTGGGTAACATCATAGACATAGTCTTTGATGTATGGCTGTCCATGAAAAGCAAATTAATTTGTGGTGGTCTTTTATACAAGTGCATTGCTCCGGATTACAGTTCCAACAATAGCCACTTCAAGCCTAATTGAAACATATTCCTGAGCACTATTCCATCAAAAAAACAGATGTGCCAAAAAAAAAACGAAACGAAACCTGAAAAACCATGTTGTCAGTTGTTTTTGATTAGCTAAATATTCAGTCCAAAAAATAAATGCATGAAGTCAGTACTGACCTGTCTATGTAGATTTATATTCTAAAAGTGTGTATATATTTCATTATGTGTTACAGATCTAAGAGCATTATCATAGCACGAGCTATGAGTTGCAATGGGCCAATAAGTGCAATATTTTATTAATTAATTCTTGTACATAGTTTGTCTTATTCCACATTCAATAGGTATATGTGCAGTAGGTGAGTAACAGTTTGGTAAAATGTAGATGTGGGGCAGAATGCACTGCAAATGTTAAATAAGGCGTTTGTGCTTCATATAGTAACTGCAGCCATTGAGTGTTTGAATTGTGGGTATGTGGGTATGAGTGCGTGCGTGCGCGTGTGTTTGTGTTTGGGGGTATGTACTGTATGTGATGTGTGCGTGCATTTAGGGTGTTTTCCTTGTGTAGATCTTTATACAAATATATTCCTGTACTGTACGCTGTTCCTGCTCACTGTTGTTGGTTTAAATTATCATGTAAAAATTGTTGTTTGAAGATAGTCAGGGAAATTAAGTAGCCCATGCCATATGCCATGCTAAGCAAGGGATAATCCTAAACTTTATATAAAATACCCTGTGTGTGTGTGTGCGCGCGCACATACGCATGTGTATGTACGTGCTTTGTGCGCGCATGCGTGTGTGTGATCTATTATAATTTCATGCCAGTAGCCATGGAATACATTATTGTACCGATCTCAAGTAAAAAATCAGAGCAGCATATATTAGTAGAAAATAAGTGGCTATTTAGAGGCTGAAACAGTTGCTCTGGTTACATCTCATATATTAAACAATTAACTATTTGTTTCCTTGAGTGCAAGCAATGTAAAAAGTATGTTTTGAGATGATAGGAAATAAATTAAATGCTATTCATGGGTGTGTGGTTTCTTTGGTTTCTTTGACACATTTTTGGGAATGTGTGAAGGTGGGAATGCAATGTTAGATGCGACAGATTTGTTAAATGAACCTGTTAACTGCTGATTAACTTTGCTGTTTGTCATCAGTGCTTGGCGCAGATGCATGGTTCCTAAGAACATACACCACCTAATGGCTGGAATGGGTACTGCTTTGCTGTAACATAATATAATGTATTATAGTATACATGCTTACATACATACATACATACATACATACATACATTTTTGGTCTAGGACTAGACTTAATTCATGTCTGTTAAACCGGCCCAATGTATAATACATGCAAACTAAAACCTTGGAGCCTAATCTTAAATATACAGCACTTTATTTTTACTAACAAAAGATGGCACTGTTTAACATGAAGTCCATTGGTATTTTGACCTGTGTGTTACGCAATGTGGCCTGCCTTATTCACATTGCTGCTATAGACAAGTAAACCTTCCTCCAGTCTAGTTTAAGCATAACCATACTTTCATTTGATTGACACCTTTTGATATTGCCTCTATTGTCAATTTTTCAGTGTGACAAATCAGTTTAGTCTTGATTTAATGTCATGGATGATATACAGTATGGTAGAGTACACTGTCCCTGAAGCCCCTCATTAATATGTTGTAACTATATGGTTATGACAATGAAACACAAGAACATGGACAGGCAGAATCAACCCATGCTTTTATTTAATCCATTGCATATAAAAATGTTTTTGTGTTTTATTTTTTATTACATAAATTTGTATGATCTACAGTGCTATCCAATAGACTGCAATTAAGGAATCCAATAAAATAACTTTTAATTGTCTTGTGAAACTTCCAGACAAGTTGGCATTCTAAAGACATAACCCAAAAAATAATTGTCCTGAAGACCTTTTTAAGTTACAGTTTGTGTATACCTTTCAATCCATAAAAAAATAGAACACATAATGAAAAAAGAACCCACTGTTTCCATTGGTCCAGGGCTGTTTAAAATCTACAGTATGTGTGTCAAAATAAGAGTCCCAGTACAGGACAATGCACACTCTTCACATCCCACCCAAATTCCCATTTACTATATAAATAATACCCCTCTCCTATCCAGGCAGAAATACGTCAGTGTGTTGGATATTGCAAGAAGCTAACGCGAGTGTACGTTACAGTACAGATGTGTAACACACGCCAATGTTCTAGCCGTAATTAATGCAGCAGTGGCTGAACATGCAGATGTGTGTCTTAAGTCTTGATGCTTCATAGGCTGTGGTTAGGGAGCAACGTCACACTCCTGTTGATTCCACGGTGTTGACAGGTTGTGTTGTCACCTGCTGTGGACAACACTCTAAGGGCCCGATCACACCAAGACACATTGCGAGAAACGCGTTGCTAGCAAAACCATTGTTTCCTATGGCACAGCGTGACTGTCATGGGTGTTATTATGGCGGCGCGCTTCACGTTTTTTTTTGTGCGTTTTTTTAAACAGGCATAGAAGTTAGAATATTCTCAACTTTTCGGGGCAAGGCACGGAGTCGCGCTGTTCGTCAATGTGACAGTTGGCCCAGGCAGCCTTTCTCTTTGGCGAAGGCAGCGCGTCTCTGTGTGAACATTTATGCGCGTATAAAAAACGCAAAAAAAAAAATAAAAAATGCGAAGCGCGGTGCCATAAAAAAGTGCATGCCAGTTGCACCGTACCATAGGAAACAATGGTTTTGCTAGCGACGCGTTTCTAGCGACACGCCTTGGTGTGATCGGGGCCTAACTGGTGGCTTCTTTGCTCTGGTCCCAGTGGGTTGTGGCCTGTGTAAGCTACTCCTACACCTCCTGGGGTTCCCACTACTGAAGGACATGCAGCTCTATAGGCCACACAGATCACTTAAAGTAGCAAATCTTTAACGTCTGATTGACCTTAATCTCAACAAACCTTTCCTTCAAATTGACAATATTTGTCATATTTGATATCTCGCAACATAAACTGTGTATGTTAAATTAAAGAAGGCAACATTTTATCACAACTATAACCTCTCCATGCTGGACACTGTCAAAACATGATCTGGACAACCCAAGCCAACACAGATTCCCTAATGCAGCGAAAAAGAGAACGATAAAGCAAAGAAGAAATACTAAATGAATCACATGCATTATTTAAGGCACAGCCCATGGGCCAAGGAACAGATTTCTTTAAAAAACAATTTGGCTTTCCCCCTCTCTCGGCTGAGCTAGCTCTCAGATAAACAACATACTGATGGATAATTTTACACTGAAGAAGCATGTGTGAAATTAAACATTCTCTCAACAAGAGGTACATGATACAGCCACACCATCACCAAAAGGGATGATACGAATTAATAATTTACAACAAACAGCATCATGATAATTGTAATACTAAAAATAAAAAATAAACAATAATAATTATAATTATATTGTATATACAGCACAATAAATATGTTTGTAAACAGCAATAAAACCAGAAATGTGTATTACAGGTAAGGGCATAGGGTGAGGATGGAAACAAATAAAATAAATTGGCACAAACATAAAATATTAAATAAAAATGAAAAGGATTAAATAAACATTTTCAAATTACATTAAAAAAAATTCAGTATTTCAGTCTTAGTTTTTTTTTTTACTTTTACATTTGTTAATTTTTCTATATTTTATGTACACAGGGAGGAAATCATATTTGGGTACTGTCCATCAAGCCTGTACTGTGGACTATGCTACAGTGAAATATTTAATGCACCACCTCAATATGAAAATAACTAAAACATCAGTTATAACAAGGAACAGGCCTAAATATTTGTTTGTTTTCTTGGTGAGTTTAACTAAATTGAAATATGGTAATATATGAGTACATCAGTGCATTAGTGTTTACAAACAGGGTGGTCTTTATATGAAACAATGCTGATTGTCTTGAATTTCTGGTCCGAAACAAGGACAGCTATTAAAATGGAAGGAAATACATATTTGTGAAAAACCAGAACAATCGGATGATTCAACTGAAACAGACTGTATAACAAGGAACCTGGTTGTATGTGTGAAGATGTCGTACAGTTGATAAGTGTTCACATGCACCTGCTAGAAACAAATAAATAATGATAGTGTTCCGAGGGTTACAAAAAAAATAAAATATCCCCATTACAAATCACACCATCTCTGTACACAATGATTTCTACTCAAACCTCTACCAAAAGGTGCATTTCTTATGAACTACAAAGCATTGCATTGTCTGAGGATGAGTTAAAAAATAATGCAGGCAACAATAATAAAACATAAAGGCTTTACGCACATAGAAAATATTTCACTGAAGGTAAAGCATAAAAGCTGACAGGAGTCAGCCTTCTTCAGTGAAAAGTCTCACTCTAGGTAGCATTGAATTTTTCAATGACTTACTTCATAAAAATAACCAAATCAGACTACAGTGGCAATAGTAACATAAATGCTATTGAGCTATTGATAAGAGCAAGTGCAAACACCTCAATACACCCATAATACATTCCAGCTTTTAAGATAGTGCTTGAAACACTGAATATCTCTTATCTATCACTAATAGTGTTTAATGATTTCCAAATGTTGCCTCTCTTGTATATTTGACAAAAGAAATCCTAGGATAGCAAAAGTAAAATCTAGAAAATATTTATATTTGACGTACAGTACAATACAAAATTAAAGAAGTCTACAACAGCCACATGGCTGTACGTTTTGAGCCGTGTTTCAGTCAGGTTTTCAAGGAAGACTTCCATAGCAGAAACGGGTCTCAAAAAATGTCTCATCATGCACTGTTCCCCAGTGTGCCATGGTTTTCATCTCTGCTGTGTCCAGTTATGGTTTAAATCTGAGCAGCAGCTCAACGCTTCTCCTAATTCGCTATAGGGGAGGAAATAACCAAAATATAAAAATTAAGATTCTCCTTGAACACAATATTAGCCACTGCTGTAGAATGGGAACTTGATAAAACACAAAAACACAACTAAACTCCAGGCAAGGTTACGGAGGGGAGCTGGGAAGGGCCTATTGTATGAAACAGAACGGCTACTCCCATTCCTAACTGAAGCTAAAAGAAAGGCAGTGAAAATGTAACAAACACACCATTGCAGTATAAACAGGGATGGAGCAAAGTTTTCCTGAGTGCAAAATAACTTGTAGAAGTACCGTTGGCGGGTGTGTTGTGAATAAAAAGGTAAGAGATTTAGATGAGAAGGAAGAGGAACAATAGCCAAGGTGGAAACAAAAACAGAAATGTATTTAAAACATTTTTTTAAACAAAATTCACACCCCCTCCCCCCTCCCAACACACACACCCCTCCCAAAAATAAAATAAATAAAAAAATAAAATAAAATAAATAATCACCTGTTGTTTACTAAGAGAAATAGTTTGTAGAGTGCTGTCCATACACTGCTATGTATTGGCATATTTAATGTTCTCTCCCTCTTCCCTCTCCCCCTGCGCCTCCTTCTTCTCCTCCACAGCGCAGGGTGTCTCCTCTTCCTCCTGCTCCTCCTCCTCGGCCTCCTCCACCTGTTCGTCCAGAGGAATCTCTGTCGACTCTGAGTCCTGTGCGCAGAGCGTTTTAGAGTCACTACAGCTGTTCTCCTCTTCTTCATCCTCCTCTTCTTCATCATCATCTTCTTCCTCCTCCTCCTCCTCAGGTTGGCTCCCACTGTCCTTCTCTGTGTCCGACTCGCCATCCTCTTCTAGGGTGAGTTCGAACTGGAACTTGTCCCCCCCGGGGGGGCGGCTGCCGTCCTCTGGCTCGTCCAGGGCTGGGGAGGGGCTCTGGGGGATGGTGCTCTGGTACCACTCCCTGTTGTCCTCCAGCGTGTCCAGGATGTCCTGGGCATCTGGGTGCACCAGGTCAGCCCACGTCTCCCACAGAGGGTGGACAATGTAGTCTATGAAGCCAACCTGTGGAGGTTGGTACAGTCAGCTACAGTCAGCTATTGTAAGCTAATTGTAAGCTAATTGTAAGCTAATGCACTTTTTGTCAAATTCGCCAAATATCTCCTCGCATTTTGCTAGCTTCCGGTTCTTTGTGCGTGCTGAAACATGTATCGGATAGTTTTGCACAGCCCCAAATTTGCAATCACCGCTCACAACAATGGATCGGTGTTTGGACGATGTTACATTTTATTCAGTGACACAGTCTTTTCATATTAATAAAGGGGAAATAAGTGAACCCAAATATGGAAACCTAATAAATATTGCTGTTTTAAGTTGCTAATTGCTACTTTTTTTCAGATTGACTTAGAGGTTTTTGTATCTGAACTCTTAATTTATCAAGAGTGACTTACAGTGAGTACAGTTATGATCAGTGTTATTGTTATTATTATTGAGGAGCAGGTAAGATTATCTCACTCGAGGATGCTTACAGAACAGGTACAGTAGGCTGGCCACAAAACCCAGGACTTTTCAGATGGGAGAAGTAATTTATTCCTACGCCCTCAAACCTTTGATCCACGTCATAATATGTTCATATTACATTACCTACATAATATGTTCATAGCTCACTATGTACTGTAGGTGACAGTATATACAGAATTGTCTCAGATTTGTAGGATTCATACATTTTAATGTTTTACTGTCATGCGATATATGTATTTTTAGATCTACATTTATATACTTTTACGTGATATGTTTTACATTTACAGTATATTTTTACCATTACATTTGAAACAATGTGCAGTGGTCTCTTCACTTTGTCCACAGCTGTATATATACTGTACAGTATGTCCAAATAGTCATGTGACTCCAACCGGACGTTAAGAACCACTAGTCTGATTTACCTGGCTCTTCTCCACGGAGGCGTTGTGTTTGTCACACATGGGGCTGATCTCCATCCCCCGCTCCCTCTCCCGGTCGCCCTGGCTGAAGAACTCCTCCATGATGCGGTCGGTCCACTGACGGTACAGCTGGAGGGGCTTGGTGGGGTTGCTCAGGTCTGCACAGTGCACCATGTTCTGGAGGACCTGGACACAGGTCCAAACACAACATTAAAGGCAGGCTCAGTCATTTGCGAATCAAAACAATGCCCCACACATCGAAGCACACTGTGAAGCAAAGCACAGTACTACAGTTTTGTTGTTGTGAGCGGTGTGGAAGTATCCGATTACATTTTCAACGCGGACAGAGAACGGCAAGCAAGGGAAATGCGAGGAGATATTTGGTAAATTATGACAAATTGTGCATTAGCTTATGTTTAGCTTGCAATAGCTGACTATAAATAATCTATTTATACTTTTTTTAACATCTGGTAGAGGTTCTTCAAACATGTTAATGATGTTTTTCATGTTTCTTATTTTTGGCACGCTGTTTCTGACCTGTATTCTGTCAGAGTAGTTGTCCAGCAGCAGGACACCAGAGCTGGTAACCTTCTTGGTTTCCACCATGGTCTTCAGATCAGCCAGTAGATTCATGTGCTTGGACATGTCAGTCGCCAGAACCTGAGAAGCACAGGCCAGCACAAAATATTAATAAGCATTAACACGCTAAGATCACATAGAAAGGTGATGGCATTTCAACAACTGAAATGTCAACAAATACACACTAATAATTCATAAGTCCATTATTTCCTCTGCCACTTTGTCAGTTGGACAGCTAACACCAGTATTTGTGTCATTTAGTGGAATGATTGACACTTACAATGTCAATGACCATCTTTCGCAGTGATTGTCTTTGTTTTTTGGTCAAGTTCTGGAAAATGTCACAGTTCTCCTCCTGTAGGAGCTTAAAACCCACTGCCAAATGGTGGTTCTCCAACACTGAGGAGTCATTGTACATCAGTGCTAGCTCCGAGTCTGGATAGAAGACAAAGGTAAATATTAATAATTTGTGTCTACATCTATTCAATAAGTCAATAAATTGTAATGCAAAATAAAAACTGTTATAGTCTACTAGTATTATGTTAAACACATTTGCTATTGATCACAAGTCATTTAGAGCTAATGAATGACCTGTCCCAAGTTGTCGTGTCATGTGTAATGTGTGCCCTTTGCCAGTAGGTTGCTATTGTGATCAGTCTTGTTCTAGGGTGGCCTGTCCTGTCAAATTCAGCACGGTGTTGTACGTAAAGTGTGTCCTACACTATATTAGGTGACTACTGTTGTGATCTTTCATACTGTAGCATTAAGTAAATAGATTTTTGTTTAGACAGTTATCTTTTACTATTAATACTTAAGTGTACCAGAGCCTTAAAAACCTACATATTTAGAAACCACATGGTAATACTGCCTTGATTTCAGACACAGAACAGCAACAAGCGATAACCGGTCTGAAGCTGTATTTAGATTTGCCATTAAGATGCATTAGTCTCTGTCCCAGTGGACTGGGCAGAGAAGATTCTGTTCTGTGGCTGATAGCTCAGTCTGCTGGTTTCTAACTATGGTGACTCATACTGTAGGCTCTCCACTGCAGGGATTCCCTATTTGGGCTTATAGGAACCAGCATGATATGTGTCTAGGGACACATCAAAAATGCTATGCCATTTTTAATAGAGGACATTCTAATATGATAGTACTCCTTTTGTGTCTGCCCAGAACAATGTGCTGTAGCAATTATTATATTAATATTAATTAACATTTTTCTTTATTGAGTTATATGAAAACATTCTCGTCCACTACTTCAGGTGATCAATTGTACTACTATGAAATACCAGAAGTCGCCTACTTCTACTACTGTATCATAAGTGATGGCATTAACCCAACACAAGTAGTACTAACATAAATACTTTATTATTACTTATTTAGTATACCCATACTAGCAATATAAGCATAAACAGTAAGATTAGTAATACTATTACTAATTCTACCAATACTAATAATAATTAGTATGAATTAATTCCTATGCTAATACAAATGGCAATACTATATTAAAGGCAGGGTTAGTGGTTTTCGAGAAGGCTTGCTAACAATATCTCTCCGCGCGTCCGTGGCCCTGTGCGGCGCCGTTTCACACATCGAAACGCATTCTGAAGCAAAGCCTAGTACTATGGCTTTGTTGATGTGGACGGTTTTCGCCACTTGTTTATGTGACTATTTACGCCGCCAGGGTTGTGAAGAAGTATCGGATTAGTTTTTCAACACACACAGAGAACGGTAAGCTAGCGAAAGGTGAGGAGATATTTGTTGAATTTGTTCAAATGTGTAATCGCTTACAGATAGCTTGCAATAGCTGACTTTACCTTTAAGACAGCAATGGGCTTAGACCTATGTGGTCTGTTTGATGGATGCTCTCTGTATAGCATGTACATATAGCATCTATATATACATGACTGCATTAATGTCCATTCCATGCATCATTCTATCAGGTGGGTTACTTTAATCTTCTAGTGATGGAGGAGAGCCATGGGTGACCTATGGGTAGATGCATTTCCCCCCTGAAGACCCCTGGGGACCCCTGTACTTGAGCAGAGGATGGTGTTGTTTTACAGGAAAGGCACTAGCGAGAGGGAACTATCGATCGCCTCTTTGATCGGAACTGGCTTGGAATCGCACCGCCGCACCACACGTGACAGAAAAACTGTGGCTTTGCGTGCCGGGGTGGGGTGGGGTGGGGGGGTTTGAACACGTGCACAAACACGCGTGAGCGAGTGCTCGTGCGTTGTCTAGATTTACAGTTGTAGCCTGTGTTAGCCCATGTGAGCGCCAGCACAAGTGTGCATTCACGCTTTGCTTCTTATGTATGCATGTGTGAGTCTGCCTGCGCGCGTGTGTGTGTGCGTGCGTGCGTGCGCGTGCACTCATTGCGCTGCTGAGCCACTGACGTAGCTGCTAACTCTGGGCTGTATTTAGACTCACTGGTGTTGATGAGAAACTGGTTGGAGACCCCAGGATGGTCCACGTCGTGAATTGCACTGGCAAAGATGGCAGCTAAGATCTCTAGGTCTGTGAACACAGCCTGGAGAAAGGACACGACAAACCAACTGGTTAAAAATACTGAATTTGATTGAAGGTATTTATACAAATGCAGGGTGAGATTTTAGTTGTTTAGTGTGTGTGTATGCCTGTGTTTGCGAGTGTGCGTGTGTGCGCGGGTGTGTCGGTGTCCGTGAGTGTGTGTGTGAAGCAGACCTCAAGGGCAGGGGTGGATAGCAGCACGTGAGTCGACTGGGTGACATCTGCAGCATGGATGTTGTTATGGTAGGCCACGTCGCCATGGTAATGGTCTTCTAAGGTCATCAGGTACGTTATAAAGGTATCGAGTGGAATTTTGAAGGTTTTTAACAAGTCTCTCTCCTGTGGAGCACAGATGTTGTTTACAATGCAGTCCGTTTGAGTCGAGACGTCGTCCCTGCAGTGAAATAGAGGGCGCTGTTTGTCACTTACCTGGAATATTGTGTGCATCATGACCGTAAGGGGTCGATTCCCAGAGAACTCTGTGATTTTGAAAACATTAAGGCCCCATTTATTCACATCCTCCAGCTCCTGAGGAGAGAGCAGGCAATACTGGTTTTGTCATGTCTGTTTTTCCTGCATTCGGATTTCCTTCCCTGTTTTCACTGTTCACCCCTATATCGCCCTCTACTGTATTTAATAGCCCTGAATCACGTTAGAAAGAGCTGCATACAGTAGACCCACACTACACGTTCAAATAAACACCTCCTGCAACCTTCCAATTAGACACCCCCAGTACCTTATGCTCTAATTAGACACCCCCAGTACCCCATCCTCCATACACTATATTTTATATTAGAGAAGAACACAGTATATGTCAGTAGACAAACACAGCACACACACACACACACACACACACACACACACACACACCTTAGCCAGTTCATCCTCGGTCTCTGTTTTGACCCCGAAGCGAGGTATGTTGGAGTTGGTGAGACTGGAGGAGTGTTGTAGTTTCTTCACTCCGCTGATTTGACACATGGGCTTCTTCTCTTTCTCCTTCTGGTTCTGGGGTGACGGCATCTCCACCTCATGCTGCTTGTCTGGAGACGCACGAGCAGCACAACAGCCCATAAGCAAAAGGAATCTGACCCCTGACCTTCATCATGACTTATTTTCTCCTTTTATCTTTAAAAACAACAAATTGCATTACTATCCCAAAAATAGTCCTTGAATTGATCGAGTAATGAGAGACTCACAGCAACCCAGACCTTTTATAGTCTTTAGATTGACAGTCAGTCGCTAGCCAGCCAGTCAGTCAGTCAGTCAGTCAGTCAGTCAGTCAGTCAGT
>JAODUH010000024.1:909680-944639 GCA_027564835.1 Typhlichthys subterraneus | reverse complement strand
ACATATGACATTCCGCGGTTTGCTCCCCCTGCTGCTAGTCTGCTGAAATGCCTTAGGACAGTGGGAGGGTTAAACAGATTATACTTATTCCGGTTAACTTTCAACCCGAGATTGTGCAAATACATTTTCTCACTGTAACATTTTCTGATTAAAGTGAATATGACAAGACAAACAACCAAACACAAAATATGAAATTGTCTGCTTGGGGGAGGGGATTATGCATGCCCTTATATGTACAGTACAATTCCTATAATCCAATATTTTCAGGAAAGTGATAACAAACTTTTTTTATTGGCACCATGATACACATTATATGAGTTGAGTAATGTGGAGATTCTTTCTCACTTACTGTACATGCACTGCAAAAACATATATGGCTGGCTCATGAGACAGCCGAGCATCTGCTCTGCTCCATTTGTATAATGCTGAGGCATGCTCTGTCATATTTATTTAGCCTGCAATTCTATTAGTAACACGCACACATGCACACGCACGCACGCACAAACACACACACACACACGCACGCACACACACACACTCGCATGCACGCACGCATGCACAAATGCTGCAGTCTATTCACAATAAGCCTGGCGATGTGGAGGGGATGACTTGAATGACACGCCTCTTCTGCGTGTCATCGGGGTCAGGGACAGTCCCAAAGGAGTGGCAGACTGGGGTGGTGGTTCCCCTCTTCAACAAGGATGACCAGAGAGTGTGTGCCTACTACAGGGGTATCACACTACTCAGCCTCCCTGGTAAAGTCTACTCCAAGATGCTGTAGAGGAGGGTTTGGCCGATTGTCGAACTTCAGATTGAAGAGGAACAATGCGGATTTCCGTCTTGGTTGTGGAACAACGGACCAGCTCTTTACTCTCGAGTCCTGTTTGATGATGGATGGATGGATATAATAATACAATTATATAAAATGTGAAATTAAAAACACATTTTGAGATTTAGACAGTAACAAACAAGCATGCAACAAGGATAAATCAAGCATATAGGTCCTTCAGGAAGACGTTCACAAAGACTCAATAGCCATGTCACCACGTGGATTATTGCTTACAGTGGCTCCAGGCCACATACAACTCACAGGAGTGAAAGCACTATGCTAATGCTATGCAGTGTATTTACTTTTTGCCATTCTCATACTCATGAACCCCAACAAGTAATTTTCTATAAACCCTCTCATTTTGTGATAATATTTTTGTTAGACATTAGCAGAGGAATGGAAATTAACTAAATGATATGTAAATCATTGATGAAGAGATGAAAATGGCAAACCTTTAAAACATTTGAGTAATAATAATATATATATATTAATAATATAGTAAATAAACATCTGACAGGCTGCAGGCCAAGCTCACTAATGGCTTTCAGAAGACAACGGAAAAAAAGTCAGAAATGAGAGGGTCAAGTTACTGTTGTGTTAATTAATATTACCTGATATAGTTTATTTCTACATATGCAGAGACTGTGAGAAAACTGTTAAATAAGACCCCATAGTAAGACAAAGTATGTGCCACAAAAAGCCCCCCAGAAATATCTGGCCTCAGCCACCGTGGATAGGAGGAAGAGTAGGCTCACAGAGCCAGCCTTTGCTTACGGAGTTGCTTATGTGACATAGTGCTAATGAATGGAAGAGGCTGAGACTAGAGGAAGGGTAAAATGGTGTGAGCTAGGAGCTCTTTAGTGGGTGGAGTAAAGAGAAGTACCAGCTGCTCAGGATTCAGGTGTGGGAGGGCACATATACTGTACACACACCAGCACATGCAACAATGTTTCTGTAATGCTCCAACCACAAGGGGAATTCTGGAGATGTTAACATCTTGACATCCCAGACCTATCACACAGTGATACATTTTTCACACTTTTTTGGATAAATTCCCATAATTTCCATCACTCCATGTCGTCTATAATTCAACCAGTGCAATGCTTTTAAAAATCCTTTTCAGTCTCTGAAAAAGTGGATAGTTTCCAAGGTGCTTCAGCTATCCCCTTATACAAGCTAATATGCTGTCAGTGTTTACTTACTGGAGAGATGCCGGGGGCATGGCAATAGCATGCTCACGACTACACCACCAGGCACTTTTCGAGGGGGTATACCTTTCCCTGCTTGGCATAGTCGTGATCTGCCACCACCAAATTATAGACTAGAGTCTCTACAGAGAGATAATTACAACCCGGCTTCTTGCTTAGCTCTGATAGCACCACGATCTGCCTACTGCGACACTGCTTCACCGCCAGTTTATCCTTGATTGATTTACATGAAGCCAAATCTGATTTGACATCAAACCTGTGATGTTCGTCCAGTTCGATGTGGCATTAGCAGCACTCTGATATAAATCCCACTATTTTATCTTAAATATTCTCTATACAAACATAAAAAGATAATGTGATAGAATAGCTGAATAAACAACAGTTTATTTAGCCTTTGTGTTATTATTGGAAAGATTAGGAAAATATTTTAGGCCTAGCCATATTTGTCTCTTTAAGGCCTAGCAATATTTGTCTCTTTTTATTCTAGAAAGTTAAAGCTACTCTGATTTTGAATACATTTCCAAATGATGAAAACAAATCTGGCATGGAGTTTTAGGCAGAGCCCAGCCTCAGAGGTATAGTATAAAATATGAGGCAGGTCAGGTTATAACCAGACCTGTCTGGTTATAACAGAGCAGATTAGCTGATTCACACATTGAGGCAAAGTGTGACATACAATCCCATGGCCTACGCTGCATGTACATCCCAGGGTAGTATACAGTATGTATATACCCATGCATGGTATTTAAACGGGGTCTGTGAGAGCCCGTCATGGTGGATAGCGATCATAATAGCCTATAGGCTATACTGTATGTGCACATACCAGCAAAGGAGGAAAGAGAGGTGTCTTTGGGGCAGACAACGTGTGGCTACAACTTTTTTTTAAATGTAGAGTCAGGGTTATAGAGATAGAGAAAGATTTATATTTTAACTATCAAAACAATAACACCACTGCCTTCAATGTCATAGGGTGCTGCTGCTCCCCGTCACATTGAACACACATTTCTAAGGCTAGGATATAGTATGGAGTGGTGCGGTCTGCACCACATTTTGTTCCCATATACAGAGCAGGGCTTTGAATAATCATAATCATTCACCCCATTGCCAGAGCAAAAAGATTTGCTTGCACTGTAAATTTGTTCCACCTAAATTGTTCTAACAATGCAGTATGCTAACATCAAACAGGCCATCATCTCTACCTTCAGAATGCAACCTCACGTCACTTATTAAGATTCTGGTTATGGGGGTTCGGGGGTGCGGGAACGTCTTCTGATGGGTTAATCTGACCCTGTCTGACCAATTGTTGTAGTGCCCTGAATTAGAAAGTCTATCATCTCAGAATGCAACCTCACTTTTTCACTTATTAAGATTCTGGTTATGGGGGGGGACGTCTTCTGATGGGTTAATCTGACCCTGTCTGACCAATTGTTGTAGTCCTCTGAATTAGAAAGCAAATCAGCATCTTGGTTTGTAACTCTCCTCAGGAAGATGTTGAATGGCCACAAATCAGTTTCGCGGTTGTATGTGGCAATTATTCAGAATTAGAGGACACCCCTGAAGTGCAGATTTGCAGCCGCAAAGACAGTTTAACACAATTAATTATATTTTATGTGAAATTGCCCTTTTTAATATAACATAAAAAACGTATTTGAATTACATTTAAGGAGTCTAGACAATACAATATGAGAACAGCACCACTTAGTGGCAGGAAAATACTGTCAAACATAAATTTTTCCAGTTCAGATTTAGTGAGAACATAGACATGTACACAAATGTTGAAATCTCATTAGATGCACTAGGCTGGGAACAGGGGCTACATACCCCTCTCATATACAGACTCCCAAGCCCACGGTATCAAACTGCTAGTATACTGTATTGCACACATCTTCAGTTAAATTTTAATGTTAAAACACCCATTTGTCAGTCATATAGGCCTACAGCAGGGGTGTTTCCCCCAGACATGGATTAACCTTACTTATGGGCTAAATTCTCATTTATCTCAAATGAATTCAGTAACCAAGTTGCATCCACCCATAAATTGAGGAACACCCCACACACACACCAAACAGGTGGCTCAGTGGAATCCCAGTATTCTTTCGACCCCCACCACCTGTTAAGTAAACCCGAGAATGCCTTTTTAAACAAGTAATCAAGCACGTTTATTTTCATATAAATTACACATAAAATACATTTCATACAGAATTTTTACAGATTCATTGACACCAGTCGAGTGAAGGGTTTAAACTAAAGGGACCGAGTAGTAAACCAAAAAAATTAGTATTAGTGTGTTTACATTGTTATGCGGTGTCTTATAGTATTTCACTAGGTCACTAAAAGCACCATATCTGACTCAGTACAAAACGGTCAATAGCAAGCCAACTTCAGTGTCCTCATCTCCATGAGCAGTGTCCAAGCCCATTTTTTTTAAACTACTGTATTTCAAGGATTCAAATAAAGCTCTCTTTAATTCAGCCCCTTCCCTAACCAGCCACATAACTCCATTCAAGTTGAATTATAACTTACTGTAACTAATGTTTTAGCGGTATACAATTCCAGTCACTAAATTATGCCATATTAGGTTATAGGGAAGTTGTAGCCCATTGTAGCAGTTTGCTTTGGTTCCTAAAAGAATGATCAATCTTGCCTCTCCGGCATCTTTGTCATACCATCACTTCATATGGGCAATCCATGCAGTATGTATAAATAAAATGTGATGCTATACTACAGACAGATATGTCTGTGCCATCAGTAGTTATGACTCAAACCATGGAGAGAAAAGATGAAAATGGGTCAAAGCAAATTAAACTGCCTTCAGTAAACACATTGAATTCAGGACGTGTACATACTGTATAATACAATACTTCTTAAAAAAAAAAAAACAAGTGTACAAAAAGGTTTTCAGAGCCAATCCTTAACAAATAGAAAGGCAATATGTGATTGGACCAACTTAAAACCAAACTCTCAGTGCAGAACGAAATACCACAAAATAGGACTAAATTACCATAGAGCTTTCAATGACTTTAGTGATGACAAGTCTTGCACACTGGTGATGGCAAACCTGTCATCCGTCTCCAGGGATTATTGACTACCACCATAAATACAATTAGACTTTAAAGAGAACTGTGCAAGGTATTAGTCTTCAGTGTTTAAAAAAAAAAGTCAGATTGTCTGAAGCTGCAAATTGATGTTCTGCATAAATAAAGAGTCCGAAGGGTATACCAGAAGTTGAATAAAAACCACTTGTGGCGGCCTGCTTAGGAAAATTAAGTAAACCGTTAAACCCAAGAGAAGCTTGTCCTGAATTACTCATCCTTCTCGTGCTGGTTTGCGTTGCCGTTCATAACTCCGTTGCTATGGTGAGCCCAGGTTTGAGCCTGCAGCACCTTGGGCAGCCTCTTGCCTTTGGTGTAGGCGTGGTACCAGAAGTTGAGGAAGAGGAACAGGAAGATCAGCCCGTAGAGGCCAATGATGTAGACAAACACAGGGAACTGGTAAGGACAGTCCTTTATGAAGAAGTACTGGGAGATGTGGCTGGTCACCATCACAAACTGGACCTGTGGAGGGGCAGAGAACCTATGTTCACCAAGGGTACCACTACTGAGCCCATGTCAGTTCCCATACCACAATTAATAACGCAATCGTTCACTGAGCATATACTTAAACCACTGCAGTGGTTCTAAATATCCTAATCCACAAAGCATCAATACAAGCATGTTACATGCAATTTGATTGGTTTACATAAAACACATAATACATACCAGCTGGATAGTAGTCAGATATTTTTTCCACCACAGGTATTTTTGGTAGCTAGGACCCAGGGCGGTCATACCGTAGTAAGAGTACATGACCACATGAACAACGCAGTTCAACATGGCGTGGAATGTTCCCAGACCACCTGTAACACAAGATAGTCTTTCATGTACTCACTTGGCCCAAGTTCCAGTTAGAGAACGTAACACTGCAGTGATGGACAATGCTAATCTTTAAGCCAACTGAAACAGCAAAGACTACCTGCTGCAAAGCGAACGCCAAACCACCAGGTGAAGGGCATGATGGCGTGATGGTAGACATGGAGAAATGTCACTTGACTGTTCCTCTTTCTCAGGACAAAAAATACCTGAAAAGGACAAACAACATTTACAAACACACAGTAAACATTCAGTCGTACTGAATGAAATGTGACCCTGCAATCTTAAAAATAGTATGGTCCAAGGGCATAACGACCCATAATGCAAACAATGCAGGCGCCTGTGAGCACAAGTCCTTATTAACGGCCATCAGCTGGGCCCTCTAATGTACAACTCTTCCTTCAACAGAGTAGGTCAAGCGCTAGGCGCCAGTAGATATATAAAGTGCTCAATATTCAGGAATTTCCTGGAATAGTGCCACTTGATTTTATTTACAAAACCTGTTATGCATAAGGCACACATCGCTCATACATTTTGATTTAGTAACGATTAATGGTAGATTTGACGTTAATGTGTGGCCAGTTGGCCAGTGGAATTCTGGGATATGGTTATGATGTAACATGTGTACTGCATAGAAAAATGATTTTACCAGTAGCCTGTTAAATTTCAAGAGCGTTCGAAATGCATTGGATAATAAACAGAGCTCAATGGGACAGAATAGTCAATCTGAACTGGTCAAGCTCAGCTTAAAGCAAGCCTAGAGTGTGCACTTCTGAAGTAAGACCAACTTAGTTATTTAGGCTACCATTTGTCTATTGACCAAGAAACACTTTCCACTTGTAAATGGTGCGGCGTCACCAATAATGTTTTCACCTGTTGTGGTGGTCCGATGTCAGCTTTCATCATTGATGTTCGACTTTGGCATCAGTAGGCTAGCGAAGCGCATTCCACCGTTTACATTTAAATTGGGTTAAATTTAGAAATGTCTTGCTTCAAAATAGTATTTTATTGTTAAGGGCTCACTTTCACCACTCTCCATTGGGGCCCGTTTTTGCCTTGTTACACCATTGGTATAGTCGGCTATTGCAAGATAAACGTAAGCTAATACACTTCATCAAATTCCACAAATATCTCCCAGCATACCGCTAGCTTACTAGCTAGCTGTGCGTGTTGAAAAAAGAATCAGATACTTCTACACAGCCCTGGCTCCGTATATTGTAACACAAAATGTCGAACGGCGCTCGTATCAACAAAGCCGTAGCACCATACTTAGTTTCACAATGCATTTCGACGTGTGTGGTATCAACGCGGAGGACTGCTGAGCGATACAGTTTTGATTTGAGCTCGAATTTAGCAGGAATCACACAAACCCTGCCTTTAAGGGTACTCACAGTGTCCAGCATTTCAATGAACTTTGAGAAGTAGTAGAGCCAACATGTTGCAGCCATCTAGAGGAAGGAGAAAAATACAAAATAAATGCATTAATGCCATTGCAAAGGAAGATGATGCTTCTCATTGAAGTAGCAGCACCTTGTCGGGATAAGTTAAAGAAAAGTCTTACCCTCACAGCCTGCGGAGATTCAGAGTAATCCACTAACTCACAGTGGAAGGAGTAGCCGGTTCCCCAACCAGACATCACAAACTGACAAGACAACAGGTCACATTTAGGATACAATGTGTGTCATTGTTCAAATCCAGTTGACAAATATATAGGTGAAAGTATCCAAATTGATTGCACCGATATGTAGTAGGCTAAAGGGCAAGTTTACACACTTTTAAAATAAAGTGGTGCCACCTCTTATTTTTTTCCCCTCCCCACCACTTGCTCATCCAGTTTAACTGGATTGTGAGACGAGAACTAGGAAACTTAACACTTCAGTTAGCAGGCAGGAATCTACCCAAGCAGGTTTTCCTACTAAAAAGGATTGGCCAGAAAAGCAAACAGTGACTTATCAACCATATACACAATCATATCATACTCAAATGTATCTGATCTAGTGTTTGAGAGAGAGAACATTTAAAAACACAGAGCTGTATTTCTAGTCTCCAGTGGTCTTCACCCTTGAGACAAGACATTTAGCTACACTACTGTACATAGTTACTTGATACTACAAGCTGTTCGGTTCCAGGCACATAGAAGGCATGTGCTTTTGAAGTACATGTGTCATTACAGTGTACACAAAAGGAAACTCTTGCACACCTCATTTGTACACCATAGAGATATGCTAATATGTTTTATTTACAAGTGATTTTCGTCAGTATAAGACTAGATTTAATTCATTATTAACCATAACAGACGTAGACACAACGCAAGCAATAGTAGCCAAATCTATCCTTAGTACTTTAGACTACCTGATGGAATTATGAAGGCAAGTGCTCCTTTGATGATGATAATAATCCAGAGGAGCTAAGCACTCTTGGCACCAACATTGATATAGTCAAAGTCTGTAAACGTGCAATGAACCCACCTCGTAGCACATGTAGAGGGAGAGTGCCACCACACTAAAGTTGTACACGATAAGAACTCCTTTAAGGTCAAAGGCTTTGCGAGACTCCATTATCCGCGGGCCCAGAGAAACGACAAAGTAGATATATGCCGCAATGATAATAGTTTGAGGGAGAGGTGATGACATGAGCGGCCATGTTTCGGTCCTTGTGTCTGCAAGAGGAAGGAAACCCACAGTCTATGAATTAAGAAGGCAGAAGCATGGATACATGTAAAAACACACATTGCTGTCAAAGACCCACCTGCATTTTGGATGAACTCATCATACAGTAGCGCAGCTGAAGACGTTATGTTTGCCAATACCATCTTTCCTAATGCCGCCATCTATCCAAAAGGAACCGGGAAGTTCAGATGGAAAAACAATGGTTAGGAGTCAGTTTCAATAAAAAGCAGACATATAGAGGACAAATGCGAGCTGGCAAAATTAACATAGGCTTTAATTATTTATAAGATCTTTTAAAGTGAAGCTGTTGTTGAAATTGTACTTTTATAGATGTTCTCATACAGGCCAACAAGAATTGTAGTTACCGTAGTCCATACAGAGAGAGCACAGTGTAACAAGGCTTAAACATGCAAATTAGTAGGGTAATCTTATTCTTTCGGAGGCTTAGTCTGCAAACTGCTATCATACAGAATAGACAAGGGATTGGTGTATCGTGTACAATAAGACGCAGTCATCTCTGCTCACTGGGAATTTTTCAAAATTATTTATGAAAGAATGCAACACAAATTCCTTAGCCAGACACACTTTGCCCAAACCCGAGCACTAATAGTCATAGCCTCTTTCCTGCTACTCAAGACATAAATTAACTCAAGCAACTACTGTACATAGTACAGCAAAACAACAAATATCTGGCAGAAGTTTGTACAAATAAATTGTGTTCAAACTTAAATTTTTTATATAAAAGCATTGGCAAAAACAACCAAATGTAGTCAATGTGTACACAGTCATTAATCTGATCTGTAATATAGATTAAATGACAAATTAACCCAATTTGAATATCAAACTAAGCAGACGTGTCTGTGCTGACCACTGTGCATCATCACAGATATCAGACATTTATAGGTGACCAACAAAATAATTAGTTAAAGTTGTTAAATTTACAGTAATTTACTGACAATAGACATTACAAATATGTTCAAACGAAGGGTAGCCTACTTCAGACTAGAGTGTATCCTACCACATAATTATAACACGTAGACAATTTACTATAGAGACAAGCTTGGGTGATGATGAGAGTGAGCTATAGCTGGTTCATTTGATACAGGAAAGTTGTAGTGTGTAACTGAGACAAGGGTTGTCCTGAGAACTGCCAGCTCAAGTCTGAAAGTATGCCTACCTAATCTAAATACAGGTTAGTAGCAAACAGTTTTATGATAATTTTATTGAAGAGTTAAACGTTAACTTCCAATATTTCTAAGCAAGCCAATAGGCTGGCTGGCATGACTGGTTGCCCCAAGGTGTGTCCTCTTCTGACATGATGTGCAGCGTCAGCAGGTCATGGATAAAGTCGTTGTTAAAGCAATTGATGAAAAGTCATGTCTGCAAGCGCCAACATGCCAGTAGTGTTACTTTTAATAAAGTGGACCTGGACACGCCTCAAATATGCAAGAAAGTCCATCACTCAACTCGTAGACATGCGGATGCTTTTAGTAGGCTAGTAGCTTCGCGATAGGGGCGGTATTAGTCCACTCCGATGTGACCTTTTTAAGAGACATATGACAAGAGATGCAATTGACCAGCTCAGACTACTCTACTACTAAGGTGTTAATAAAATTGAATTAAAGGCACTTTTCTATAGGCTAGTAGCTGATTTGTATGTGGCAGATTAAAGGAAGGTATTTGGCTGACTAGGACACACACTAATAAAGCGAAATAAAGCTAATTAAAGTGCATTAAATGGACTGCTTTTTTATCATTAACATATACACACACACAAACAATTATTACGCATTAACAAAAAGCTAGAATTTGCAAGTGTTTTGAATTTGTTTTAATTAAATATAGGCTAAGCATTAAGGCACAGAACCCAGAATGGAACAGACTTACACATTGGGAAACCATCGTATATCTGCCACGGGTTTATTGGCGATAATCAAATAGGCATTTCAAAGTGTTAGAAAGGTGTTTATAGCCCTAGGTCTCTCAACTAAAGGTTGATCAAACCGAAGGCTAATTTTTGTAGCAGTGACTGCATCACACTCTCAAATAAGCTGCAACTGTTTATATGCATTATAACATTTAATAAGCCTTATCATCGACGAAATGTCCCAAACGGGCTAGTAAAATCTGAAATGGTACAAACCTTAAATATTGACAGTAAATCCTTAAAAAACACGTATATCCAATCTTCAGCCGCACCTGCCAGCTGCCGCACAGGTAGCTTACTTTTCCCACTGCTGCCTCTGGTCTTCTAACAAGCCGCGCCTCCTTGCTTTAAGATGATGGAAGACTGAGGGCGGGCACTCGGGTCTACGTTAACTTGATTGTTCAGTGATTGGACAAAGAGTGGCCCAGCAAGATATTTTAGAAACTAAATAAATACCGTGAATACTCGACGCCGTGTAAAGATGCAACCATTTGACTAATTGCATATATTGTGTTTCGCTGAATAACAGACATATAATGTATTTAAAACAATTAACTAAGTAAGGCACTAATAACATATCTTAAACATACATTTTTCATCTGTTTATTTAGTTAAAAATTTCAAAATAAAATCAACATGATACAGAATCTGAATGTACTGTATCTTATCAGTTTAAGGGTTTGTATTAAATATATTATGTATTTCATTTATAATTTAAAATTAAATAGTATTTTTAGGAAATAAAATACCACATTGTGGGAGCAGATTCAAACAAAAGCCTAATATAAAACATTATGTAACAATATTTAACTATAAGATGGATGTTTAATATAACTATTTAAATAGATTAATCTCAATAGGGTTACAGGTGTGTCTAACAGAAAAACTATATGTAAATGAGAAAGGGTACAGGTGGGTTAGGTATCTGTGGGTAAAGTATCACTTTTGGTTTCTGAAGAAAGGGTTGACAACATGATTTAAACTGAAAACAGGCAGACAGAAAAAAAAAACAATTTAGCTTGCGTTTAGTATCCCCTGTAGCCTTGGTGGTCCAAAGATACATGATCCTTGTAAGACTGTACACCCATAACAATAACCATTTTACACTGAAACACAGTACACAAAAACACTCAAACATTTACAGCTGAGGTAGTGCTTGTGTATGTTGCAGAAAAGTGCCAATCTCTGAACTAAAAACATTGTCACAAACATGTCACTAATTGTGAAATAATGAAACAATTAAATACCTATCACACATTAGCTGGTAGCGCTAGCAAATTACACAATGGTTCAGGTTGAAACTACATCAACATGCTTAGTTAGTAATCAACAAATAATCTTCCAACAACGGGCCAAAAACTGTCAGTGAAAGCTGCAGGAATTAAAAAATGTTTAACGTGTCTTAATCATTTTCCTTAGACCTCCTGAATGAGTCTTCTTTCAGTTCCTTTAACCCTTCATCTGTCATCAGCATGGACAGAAGATCCTCAATCATTAATCTTCATCACTGCTCCATGCATCTGCAAAAGCAGGGTCCACAGACGACTGGCCAATAGCAGCCTGTAAAACAATATAATCTCCATCAATGAATAATTATTTCCAAACAAAATTATATTGTAAAGAGAAAACTATGTATTTGAATAATAACATAACACAGTTGCAATGCAAATGCAATACATTTTTACTTGCAAGTGCATCAGCATTAGTGGAATGTGGCACAACTTACTGGGCTTGTCAGTGTGTATGCGTGTACTGGGTCTCTCCCACAGGGATGTAAAGATGTGTCAGAAATGTAACTCCTAGTGAGCCGCACCTTATTCAGCTGGTGCAGTTAATAAATGCTAAGATATGTGAGGTTCAGATTCAGCCATTGATATTCAAATTATTTAAAAAATAAAATAAAAACTTCAAATGAAAGTAGGAAAACCTGGTCAATTTTAACTAGATTTTTTACAAACTCAAAATGTATTGTTTGGAGTACGTGCCTGTGAATCATCTGTTGCCTCTTCTGTGTCGGGGGTACGGAGAACAGGCACCCATGCTAAGATGTTACAGTCTTTCCCCCCACTATATAACTCCTAGGATAAGAACAAGGAGTGATTAACGACAGTTGTATTGAAACATTACATCTCAATTATAAACAGGGCCGGGACCAGGGACAACCTGTAAAAGGAGGAAATGATGTTGCAATGCTACCCCTACGGTTTGTGGAACCTGTAAAACGGTGACATCACCAGCTGGGACAAGCCATCGTGCACATGCACTGGGCAGGGTGAAAGAGGGTTATTGTGAGCTGTGACAACAGGTGTTCCTGTCGGAAGTGCTATTGTCTTCGGGTGATCAATACAGTATCTACAATGATGATTCATATTTCTGAGTGGTTGCGTAAAATATGTTAGCTTTCAATCTATCCTAACCTGTGTGACGGATAATGTAATGTCAGAAAGACACGGGCTGCTCTCGGTGGATGTAATGAAAACCCAGCTGCCACAGTGACGTTGTGGAGCACAGTTTGAGGTTTCAGGAGTCTCATCGTCCCTGAGGAGCAGTCTAATCAACAACAGGAGTTGTTGCTTTCCCCAATAGTACGGCATTTTTGTACTAAAGTTGGAATTAGTGCAATAATCAAGTCTGAACACTGTTGTCCATTTCATTTAAACTTTCTACAGGTTTAATGGAACCATATTGCTACTCTTCAAAACAATAGTATTTAACCTACTTTTAGTGTGACTTTTATGAAAACCATTTCCAATTCAAAACACTTCCCCGTAAACTATAGGTCTGAACAAAAAAATAAAGAAATGATTTATTAGAAAAGAAAGAATTGTTCAGCAATCTGGAGAATATATTTTTACTTGGCCATATTATTCAGTTACAATTAGGTCATTCAGCAGCCGCTTTTATTCATTATTTATTTATTATGTACAGAGAGTACAATTACAAGGCAAGCAGCATTAAGGAGCAGATAGTGGTTAGACCTCTTGATGCATACCGGCAGGCCAACCATGTCGTGGAAAGAACACAGGTCTTTTCCTGATTCGACCACCATTAACTATTAACCCATCCTGCACTCATTATGAGAGTATATTGTACTGTATACCAAGAAGAGGTCATTACCGGATATTTTCCACACAATTATATTGCCTGTATTTGCAGTTAAAGCTATATTAGCTGAATGTATCACAGGACATGTTGAAGACGCTGATCTTAGAGCACTATGCTATTATTGTCCCATTGTTATTTCCTTCTGTTTTGTAAGGTGATCTTGGGTGCTTTGAAAGGCGCCTATAAATAAAATATATTATTATTATTATTATTATTATGATAATGTCCCATCATAATTAATATACAGACGGTAAGCAAGACTGCAATAGTGGTAAACAGAGGCATGTGTGTATTCCACCTGATTGCACTATGCATGCTGTGCCAGGCTAGGCATGCAATCCTGCAGCAAAAAGAGAACATACCGCATGGACAAGCAGAGGACAGCTGGAACGGTAAGTACAAAGAGCTGAACAGATACATGTCATTCTGTAGACACTGTTATTCAGGGGTGTGACCCATCTCACCTGGTAATCTGGGTGGAACTGACAGCAGTCCACGTTGTTGTAGTGGCCCCGGAGCAGGGTGACTAGCTCCCCTGTGTGGAGGGCGTACACCGCCACCGAGCTCCTGCACGGCACAAACACAAACTCCGGGCTGCAGCCACGAGACACTGTGAACTTTAAGCCCTTGCGGCTCTCGTTGCACACCTTCCCATAATTCACCTAGGGAACAGCAGATGATGTGGCGGCGAGTTTGCAGACACTACACACGATCCCATATTGGGATCACGGCATAGTGGGGACATAGCAACGTGTTTCTCTCACACACCCTACCACATTACACAAACCCTTATTGGGATCATGGCATAGTGGGGACACAGCAACGTGTTTCTCTCACACACACTACCACATTACACGAACCCTTATTGGGATCATGGCATAGTGGGGACACATCAATGTGTTTCTCTCACACACCCTACCACATTACACGAACCCTTATTGGGATCATGGCATAGTGGGGACACAGCAACGTGTTTCTCTCACACACCCTACCACATTACACAAACCCTTATTGGGATCATGGCATAGTGGGGACACAGCAACGTGTTTCTCTCACACACCCTACCACATTACATGATCCCTTATTGGGATCATGGCATAGTGGGGACACAGCAAAGTGTTTCTCTCACACACACACACCCCCTACCACACTACACAATCCCTTATTGGGATCACGGCATAGTGGGGACACAGCAACGTGTTTCACTCACACACACACACACACCCTACCAGCGTGTTTACTCCAGTGGCGCTGTTCCACAGTCGCATGCGGTCATCCGTACCCGTGGTTAGGAGGTAGAGGCCATCCGCAGTAAAACACAGGCCGTTAACCCTGCCATCATGAGCTGTGTTGACTACAACGGAGACAGGACATACGTCAATGAAGTTCCCTGCATCGTCCATATATGGCTGCAAAGGTTAGCATAGATGTATTGGCCAGAGGGGGACATAAGATGGAAATGCAGGTCTCCCTATACTGCATGGGGCTTTGTGCCTATTGATCATCCCCTCGGATATGCATTCAAACACTATCTTTGTGACAGCCTACTGTACATATTCATTTTTATTTTTACTCAAAAATAAATTATGAAATTAAATATAAATCATACATGGCAATGGGTCTTAAACACACACTACTGCATAAAGTGATGAATACCTGAGCTGTTACGCTCAGGAGTGGTTAGTTTCCTCCCCATTCATAACTAAACAGCTACGCTTAACTAGTTTAGCTGCAATCTATTTCGGTTCTCCTAATTTAGACATCCAATAGTAAAAGAAACCATGCATATTTCTACAACGTTGGCCTCTCCTCTAGAAGAAGAAGAAAAAAAACTTGATGCAGGATTGCATCATGTTGCATTGTGTACTGTTGAGCAATAAATACTTTACATCCTGTTTTAAGAGGTCAACTATGGCTTTACTTCAGATTCCCGTATGCCTATACTGCATATCTGTACTGCACCACAGCAAGTGATACGGTTATATATATATATACCCCATGTTTCAATTTAAAAATTAACTGAACCCATTGGTTACACATTGATATACGTGTGCACATAAATGACACATACAATGTGAGACAAATTAAATATCCTGTGTGGTCACGATGAGATATTGCGAGGTATAGAACGTATGTCGTGCAGGGATATACGTATCCAGGAGTAACCTAGGCTGCTCAAGCTATCCCAGAATAATCCCCCTCACCCTACCACTGCCATCCCAGAGGTTCTGAGTGATTACTGAGCGGTACATCTACGTGTTGGTTTGTTGCTCTCCGTCAAAACAGAGAGAAGCAGAAGCTGGGAGGAAAAGCATAGCGGTGACACAGTACAGTACCTGCCTCCGTGGAGGCTTTGGACTTGTCTCCGTTGTGCTGGTCGAGGGTGAACAGGCTGCCTGCGGCCCTGCGTACATCCCACACCCTCACCCTGCTGTCTGCACTGAGAGAATGAGTGCGCTGATTAATTCATGCACAATGCCTTTTACATCGTCACGACTGTGGGAAATCGGAGTAGTTAGGTTTACAACAACAACAACAGAGTCACAGTGACCAACTACTTCTTGCAACACCAGAGTAGCCATTACTTAGGTACAGATTAAGACATTTAGGATTACGTGTTTTTTTAAAATCACTTGTGGTCCAAAGAAATTGCAACGCACGAGTACCAATTAATTAGCGCCGCTAATGCGGCATATGCATGTGGGCACTTAATCACCCATGTGTGCCACTCACACGCAGGAGACGTGTGC
Source organism: Typhlichthys subterraneus (assembly GCA_027564835.1). NCBI lineage: Eukaryota > Metazoa > Chordata > Actinopteri > Percopsiformes > Amblyopsidae > Typhlichthys > Typhlichthys subterraneus. Next base: position 928,243 of record JAODUH010000024.1, on the reverse strand, counting down.
CACAATGCTAGTCTGCCACTTGCCATCATCCTTGACTCAAGTTACCTTTTTCATCTGACTGAAAGTAACTGAAGCGTGGAAGACCAGTGGGATTCATATTTCCTGTAGTTTCTAAAGGGCCTGACCGATCCAGAGTGAGACATTATTTATGCCTACCTGGCAGTGGCCAGGATGTGCTCATATCTGGGTGACCACTGAACGGACAACACCTCTGCTCTGTGACCTGATGGCGAAAATAGGTTGCTCATTACTTAACTTGTGCGAGAGAGCTCTGAATACCGATGCTGTACCAATATACCAACCTTGAAGAACGTGAATGCGCGATCCAGACTTCAAGTCGCACAGCTGGATTTTAGGGTCTTTGGTCCCAACTAGAAACAAGAGACAAATAAGTGTGAGAATCAGTAGGACTCATATTGTCCGCCAAACCCTAAACAAATATAAAATGCTATGCACCATTTATAGTTTGACACATTAATGGATCCATATGTCTGCAGCTCACACAGCAGTCTTGCACACATGTACTGAGACTGTACATACATGTGCGTTATGACATTCAGATCATGCATTTGAATGATCAATCTGACATTATTTGCAGGACATGGCTGAAGCACTTCAGAGGAGAAAAACTGGATTCCCAGCTTCTCTTGCATAAGGTGTGGTGAATACAAAACCTCACTGATACCATCTTCTGATCACCATGAGATAACACTCCCATTACTCATGGCAGGAAGATGAGACTGGAGAATCACAGACAAAAGGAGACTAGTTATTAATCAAACTAGTCCCAAAAATACTTGGAGAATTTCAGGTGACCTAATGACTAATTACTCTGGAAAGGATTTTTAGATTAAATAACTGAGGATGAAAGAGAACTCCAAAAAGGAGATGTGTAAAGCAATGTCTCTACTGCATGCAGGTGTTTCAATGTGTAGTAAAAGAGGAGTAACCTGTTACTCCAGCTTAGTGGCAAGTGGAACAAGCATCTAAATTCCTCCCACTCTCTACTAAAACGTCCCGTCTGAGCTGTACATTAACTCCTCTGCCTGCAAGACAGGGGCCGTGTCTGTGGAGCATTGTGGAGCTCAACGCAGTTTCAAACGAAAGTGTTGCCAAGAGGCTGAAGAACATTTTCTCTTGGGTGTTGTGCATTCTTATGGTCACTGAATGCAATAGCTCTGTCAACACCTATTAGTGAAAACATTAAAGGCTGTATAAACAGTAATGTATAGTAATGTAGACATGCACATTCCATGCACACCTGCAATGAGGCTGTGTTTCCTGGCGATCGGTGACATGTGATGACAGTAGACGTTTCCTTCAAACTGGAAGACCTCAGCAGGCTGCAATGCAGATAAACTGCGGTTTATTTATCACTTTAATTTTTTACTCTTAAAAATCACTCGTGTGTGGGACATCAGATTTAAGTGTCACATTAGATTAAATAACAACTATTACAATGACATCTTCTGGTGCACAGTGAGAGGGCATGGCAGAAGACAGAGCAGCAGCACAGTTACAAGAGACGACAAGACAGAACAACAGTGGCGGCAGTTACAATGCAAATTCCTCAGCAAACACAAGTAGCCTCTCTGTGCCCCATCTGCCAGTGTGTGCCAACGCAAACACGGGCAGAGCTAAAGGGCACAAGCAAGGCTCTGTTTGCACACAAAGATTAGATGCATTGATCTACAGACACACATTATGTCAAATATGCTAATACAACCATATAAGAGCCAGCCATACATTTGCGAGTGTAAAGTTAAGTCCACTACCAAGACCTGGTTTCATCATTCTCAAAATCTACACAAACATAGAATTCATATCAGACATACTGTCTGCAATCCATGCAAATGGTACACTCACTAAATATTGAGAAACTATTACTTGTGTTTCTAAAATAATCTTACTGCAGATATACTGTATATCGAATTAATAAAGTTGTTAGGCAGTGGAAGAAAAAAAAGTTATGAAATCAAACTATGTGAGGCAAACAGGAAAAAAAGGAGCGCGAGAGAGAGAGTGAGAGAGACAGACAGACAGACAGACAGACAGACAGACAGAGAGACAGAGAGAGAGAGAGAGAGAGAGAGAGAGAGCGCAGGTTTAAACAAATGAGTTACTTGTTTTTTTTCTGGCCCCTCCCTGACCTTCTGACGTTACCACGACGACAGCGTAACACTATCTGCGCTCGTGCAAACGCGCACGGCACCTGCTACATGTGCCTGAGTGCCACAGAGAGGCAAAAAACACAATGGAGGATGTGAATAGCAAGATCGAAGCAAATTGAAGCAAAGACACACACACAATTTATTTTTTGATGCAGAAGAGAGAGTGTGCGCTTTTTGTAAAGGTGTGCTGCGTTTCCCCCGTGCTTTATACAGAAACACTTAACAGACGTAAGTGAATAGCAAAAAACAAGCAGCATGGTGGTAAAATGATCTAATGAAAAGTGTGGCTGTGTAACGCAGTCCATGTGGCCTGTTATTTCACGTTGCATAACAGCTAATGTCAAAGCACTGCTGGATCCTTACCCTCAGTGTCTCCGTGTCCCACACCTTCATAGTCTTGTCAGAAGAACTGGAGACGAACATGCCTGTGTCATGTGGATACCACTGGGCTGTCTCCACACTGGACTTATGAACATAGCGACTAGACCTGAAAATGTAAACACACAAAACAATACTCAGAGTAGCGGTGCACAATGTACCAACTCAGTATCGTTATGGCAATATCATATCGAAAATATTGCAGGAAGTGTGCAATATTCCATTTATTTTATGGAGAGATGCATTTGTTGGCAGTTTGGCTTAATTGTGTTTTATTTAGACAGAAAATTAAGATGCATGGCTGAGTAAGCTAATGGCATAATAGAGATCGAAGAGGAAACATTAGCGGCCAAAAAGAATGCCTCCTCGGTAGCTTGGAATTACTGTTGTTGTACCAGTCCAATATGACATATATTATGATATAAGTTGAAAACGTGTTGTTTTGAAATGTTATGACTACATTTTGATGCATTTCCCCATAACCTTTGTGTTTTTACTTATTTTTATAAATATCGAAATTAATATCGATATTGCATTTTCATGATAAATATTGCAATATCATATCTTATCAATATCGTGCACCCCTAAAGAGACCTAACAACCCATTCTTAAAGCATGCATTGTGCCTGCCTGTCCTACATGCATTTCAAAAGCACATGTCAGCGTTCCAAAATAGATTTTTCCCAAAGGCCAAAACATGTCAAACATACCAAGCCAAGGACGGAAATATCCCAAGATAAACACGCACACACTGAAATATCTGACGCAAACATAATTGTGTTATTATGTGGACTGTGATAACATAAACACAATGCTGCCCTCTAGTGGCTGATAATTATGTGAGAACAATTCACCTGCCAACTGTGGCAATTGACTTGCAGGTGTACTGAAGTTTCCCGCTGTAGTTCTCCAGGTCATAGATGACTAACACCCCATCTGCTCCTCCAGACAGCATGCTAGACAACACAGAGAGGTATGATGCTATAATAAGACACACGGACTACAAATTGGGCATCATTACAATACTGACAGTGCTGGTGTGTGCTCGACAGGCTTCCTCAGTAACTGCCGTTATAAACCAGGGGCTGCCAAGTGATTATATACAGCTGCATCTGTTTCCATGTGAGTGTCCCCTTTATTCTAGTGTACTACTATTCCCTGGGTGCATGTTGGGATTTCTATAGACCTGCATGGGATACTGTGCTCTGTACACAGAGTTGCCAGATGTTACTGTTTTGCCATAATGCCATGATGGCAGCACACACACTAGTCTCGCAGAGCCAGCTGTTACTTATGTAAAGTCTGGGACACAGTGCTGGCTAACTGCGTCAAGATCCGTCTACTTCACATGAGAGGTATTGTAATTGACATGGGCAACGACCAACTACATAACAAAATGACAAAGTCAGATGTTAAACTTACAGAGGAATTTGTTGAGAAACGTAACAACATGACTACTGTTACTGCATAAAATAAATGTAACAACTGAAATTGGTAAATAAAGTACTGCACTAGCTACATAACTAGATAAACCCTGCATTCAGGATAGTTTGCTACAAGTTCACTGAATGCGAACGGTAGTGCAACAGCAAGTTACAAAACAGGGAGGAGTCGGACTGTCCATATAGGCTGTGGGTTAAACAACGCTCACATGGCTACCAACAACAAATCCATCATTTGTGTTTTACTGCTTTAGATTGTTGTGTTTCAGCAGTATAGATGCACAAGATGATGGTCGAACCAGCGTGACTCTAGAACATATCAGTGTCAATATATTCGATTTTTAAATTTCATGCATTTCATATAAGAATGAGATGGCATACATTTCAGATGGAAATATGTAATAAAAGTGACATTTGGTAATGGTACTAATAGCGATGACGACTTATACTCACAAATAATTAAAATATATGGCTTTGAAAATAGTTGAAGGAGGTTTGAGGAAATGGGTCGTTCAGTGAAAAAGTGAATTGAACGTACAGAACCTTTAGTCTACTGAATGCACTCAAAGACTTTGTGAGTGACACTGCAAACAGCCAATGAAAATCGACTTCCTTGCTTCAGGAAAGTCGTCAAGCTTACAAGGTTGTATCAGATGTTCAGCACGGAGTTGCTTATGTGATGTAATGCTAATGGACAGAAGAGGCTGAGACTAAGCACACACCAGTAGTGACATCTCTTGACTCTCAAAAGGAAGTTTTTTTTTTTACAGTCTATAGCTACGGTAAGTAGACATTATTCACACTACAAGTGATTTTGCTAAATTAAAAACTATAAAAAAACATACCATTTAATGTGAAAAGACATTAAACATCTAACGACTAATAATGTAATTGAATAAGGTTAAGTGACAGGTCCATGCAGCAAGGCCACATTTAGGTCAACATTGTCACAAAATATAAAAAGATAATGAATAGCAACAGTGTAGGGCAGGCTAAACTAAATACATAAGTAGCCTACTTCTCTGTTCATCATTATAAGAAATTAACTATATGTAAACTTACTATCTGCCTTCTATCACTTCAATGTCAATGGTGTTGATGCTATTGCCATGGACTCTATCGACATCTCTGTTGTGATTCAACTGCAGACTGAGGACCCTGTGAGCATGAGACAGACATTGCGTTACAGTACGGTTGCCTACACAGTAGTAATAAGATTTTTTAAGATGAAAATCCACGTCTGTCTTTAACTTGTGCACTGAATACATACCTCCTCGTTGACTCTGTGCGTCTAAGGCGCAGTGGGTCGTCCAAACCGACCTGCCTTGCGTTAAGAAACCCCAACATAGCTCCTCAGAAGAAAACAATAATGCTGCTGCTCGGCTCTTAACCTAAGCTCACCATGGGTTAAGGTTTTTGTGTAAAACAAAAACCATCTCAACGTGTCACTGGTTTTAAACATTTGATATGCAGTATTTGAAATACATGCACGTGCATTTAAACATAATTTCTAGTCTTATTTGAAAGAAAATGTATTGCGCATCAATCTTCCGCATTTTATTCCGCCATGTTATGACGTTTTTCTCCTGTCTATAACAAATGCCACGATTGGCTGAGTCAACACTGCTCGCCAATCACGGAATAGTTTGTTTAATCGCGTCTGTAGTATAGTTTGTGATAACAACCCTTATAGACAGCTGGTAGCTCAGGCAAAACTAAGCTTTCTAAAATGAGTAGGCTGTCAGGCCTTTTAAAGCGAGCGTTTGGAATAGTACGTGAACATGTTGGTACAGATCATTTAGGTAATAACTATTATGTCATCCCAAAACAGAAGACCTGGACAGGTAAGAACCTTAGCAATGACCCCTTCTAGAAGTAATGACCTACCGGTACGGTACACGGTAGAGGGATTGACTGCGTGGTTATTTTCAATCCCTGATGGTTATTTATTTTGTAGGTATAGGTATTTTGTAATACCTATTTATGAAGCCCCCTGTATACGACGTTTTAATAATACAATTGCTACGATTATCTTTTTTTATTACAGCTTAGTGAGCACATCAGTGTTAACACAATTTATGTCTCTCTAGCACATTATGTTGTATGGTACCGGTACGGTACGGTAGCATAATGCCAGAAGGAGATTGCTGACCAAATAATGTAAACATTTGGTTGTAAAAGCATCGTGTTTGCTTTTGTTTTTTTTATGTATTATTACAACATTACCGTTAGATGGCGCTAACAGCGCAGTATTGATAATTATGGTATCTTTAGACGCAGACGGTGACTGGTTATTTTCTGTAAACAAAGAAATACAATATCCGTAGAAAGGATGATAAACACAAAATTTCAAGATCTTACCGAAACAAATTGCAGTGTTTTGTATGCCTTTACAGATGCTTATGAATATTTGGAATTGTTGGACGATTTCATTTCTAATTTTAATTTAACATAGACTATTGTGAAATTATTAAGGAAGCAACATCTTTTTTTAAATAAACTGTAAAAGCAATATAAAACTGCTTTGTAGGTTACAGTAGGCTATACCCACACCCCACATTTCAGTCAAAATGTTCTGTAGGCTAACTTTTAAAAACACTCAGTTAACCTAAGTAAGTATGATTATTGATATATATTTTTTAAATATCATAGTAAGGAGGCAGTTATCATGCGCTGGGACACAATTGGCTAATTAAGAGATGCTGGGCTCCTAATGGTTGTGTGTTGTGGATTGTGGCAACTCTTAATCATTAAGGACAAAAACACCATGACTAATAGTGGAGATTGTGGTGCACATTTGTCATAGTCATACTGCAACACAAACACATTTCAGTAGATAAAATGGTAAGCAACTAATAAAAACACAACCGATGACATGCTCTCTACACTTTAATAATTTGACTGGCAGTGACCTGAGACCTTACCCTCATAGCAATGTTACAAGCCTGACTGGTTTCCCGGGCTAAGTTATACAATTCTCAACAAGCATTCTATAAGTGATAGGTGTACTGCTTCCTGCTCGGATTGTAACATAGTTATTGTTTTGCTGAAATATGGCATAATCTGCCAAGATTTTAGACTTTTTTTTGCTTTTGGCTGAACTTGACTTTGTACTTCACCTTTTTGTCATAGTTTGCAGAAAAATGTGCGCAAAGCCATATTCATAATTCATTTCAAGACTGTTCTTCAACCGCCGTCTGTCAGGGTATTCAAATGAGACATCACAGAGGCCCAATTCTAGCGCACAAGCTACGATTTTAACTGGACAATCATGACAAACGACCTTTATGAAGACTCCTGGAAATGTTTTAGCAAACTGTTCATATTTATATATAGAATACACACATGGGTGACATAGAGTGCACTCACTCGCTCACAAACCCTCACTCACTTCATCCAACCTTGTGAAAATAAAGCAGATACATTATTCAGGCCCTGTGTCTCGCTAAAGCGTGCTCTTTTTGATCGTAAAGAGATAGGCCAAGCGTGGGTTTAGGGCCTGAGGCGTGGTCCGCAGGGCTTTCAACTGCAGCACACTAGAGGATGAAAAGTGGAAGGAGTTGCTCTATTGCCTCCGTTTTCTTGTGGAGATGGAGCTTTGTTTGCTCATCCTTGTTTCAGTCCCTCCTCTTTTTGAGAGCTTTGCTGCTCTCATTTTCTACCTCTCTCTGTGTTAAAAGTTAGAAAACTGGGGCGTAAGTAATTCTCTGTGCATTTATTGGGCTTGGCTGGTGATAGAATTGGTTGTTAGGGTAAAAGCCAAACAAGGAAGGGGAGGGCCGGTGGAGAAACCTAGCCCTACTCTGCTTAATATCCACATAGAAATGTAGTGATCCATATCTTCCCAAGCATCTTTTGCCAAGGACAATTCTTTTTCCTGTTGTACCAGTTCTTGCTCCCCCCTCTCCCCCCTTTTTATTGCCCCTACATCCTTGCTTGAAGCCAATCCAGTGAAGATTTCTACTGAGAACATCATCAGAGTGGTTCTGTGGTGTAGAGGGGCTAGGCCCAGCAGCAGACTCTTTCCCCCTCTCCTTAGATGCTGCTGCACATCAAAATGAATAGGCTTCGGTTTGAATTACTAGTCTAGAGAGGGAGAATATCTAATCTCTCTCTCTCTCCTTCTCTCTGCCTTTAGGGTGGCCGGCCTACAGAGATCTACTGTGTTGTGTTGCGCTTCAGAGAGAAATCTGCTAAGGGCTATACGCAGCTACTGCGATTGTTGTCCTACACAGCCAGGCTGCAAGATGGCCACTTGTTCTTTAGATGGCTTTTGCCTTGGTGTCGTGCCCATAGAGCTGAAAAGAGGATCTATATTCTTCCCTTTCTGTATGCCTCTGTCCCCCAGGCCCAGCTCAGCCTCTCTCTGCATGGGGCGCCATGTCATGCTGCCCAGATGAAAGCAAAGCATTCTGCGGATAGGCTCATTCGTCTTCAGCAGTGAGCCTGCAGCTCTGACGGCCGCCATGCCTCCTTTTATTTGGGTAGAGAGGCGCACTGACATTATCGGCCGCCGCAGGCGCATTTGAAAATAATTGCCCGTATGATTGCTATTTTCTTACCTCTTTGAGGAGGTGTAGCCTTTGTCTTGGAATCAATGACTGCTCAATACTGGACAGGGGAAAAGCAGTTTCCTTTCATGTCACAGTGAAAAGAATGTATTTTTAGAGCTATTCATTTTGGAGCTGTATGCCATGCAGTTTTAATCTATTGGTCTCCTCCGCTGTGTAAAGAATGGAAGGGATTCAGAGGTGCGCCACACTGTTGGGGAGAAAGAAGGCATTGACTTGTCGTCCTATCACTATCCCTCTCTTTGTCTATTATTTATTTGATTCCCCAGTTCGCTTCTATGTAGTGGAAAAACTGAAAAGATCTCAGTTCTCCCTTTTCTCAGGTTGGTCGACTCAAGGGACCAAAAGGGGGGGGGGGTGCGCATGTGTGTGTAGTGTACACACATCTGTGGAAAAACTACACTGTGCCGGGCGCATGTGTGTTTGTGTCCACGCTGATGTACATTTCTGTGTTCGCCTTACTTCATGCCTTAATACACTCAAACACAACAACAGATGGCTGTATGTCATCAGAGCTGATTCAAGCTGCACATTTCCACGGAAGAAGTCATAGAGAAAAAAGAGAGACTTGGGTCCAAATGGCTGTTTACTGAGCCACAAGTTCTCCACGGGGTGTGATGAAGGAAGGTCTCCCCGTCCCGACAGTAGGACACCAAGTCTGTGTTTATCACGGAGGCATTATGGCCAGAGCCCGCTACAGTAAATCATGTTAATTGATCAGTGGCTTTTCCATGCATGGGTTTTAAATGAAGGTTGCTTAATCATTATAGGAGCACCAAGCGTGTTTGGCTCATATCTCTGTGTATCGGTTGCCAAATGGATGGATGTGTATGTAGAGAAACCTCATGGAGTGGCTTAACTACTTCATTAAAAAGGCATTTAAAACAGAAGATGGTGAACATGGGAATATAGGACATTTATTGAGGTAGAACAAGAGAAATTGGCTTTGGCTAATGCAGCCTCATTTAAAAGGTCTAGCAGGCCTACCTTGAAACGCACCGATAAGTGCATTGTGCATTTCGAGATGTCTTAATACAATCCATCTACAAATGTCTTTTTAATTAATGCTATTCAGAGAGCAGCGGCCGACTGTCATAGCAGCAGAAGAAATGCAACTCCTGTCCGTCAGCCCTTCTGGTCAGAAGGTCAGTACGATGCTTAGACGCCTCGGAGCCTCTCGTCTGTCATAGAAAACTCAGACCGGAAGCCCGTTGGACGGACAGATGAGCGAACGCCTCCTGAAGGCTGCTGCCACGGCCTATTCGGTTGTGAATATTTTAATAAAGTAGAGGGGCATGAAGAATTAAGGAAATGGTGAGCAGTGAAAGATAAGACTAGAGAGAGAGAGAGAGAGAGAGAGAAAAAGGAGAATGCTGACATATAGGGTGAAATTATAGAGTAGGGGAAGAATGAAGGCAGTGAAAGTGAAGGAAGGTTTCTGACAGAAAGGGGGTGAAATGATGAGTGGGTGGAACAGGCAGGCAAAGAGAGTGGGAAGGTGAAGGTATAGGCTAATGGGGGGGAGGGACCAAGTGAAGGTGGAAGATGGAGGGAGGGGGTGGTTGGATGAGACTGACGGAGGTGAATAGAAAGGGGCGGACAGCTCGGGGTTTGGACATCACACATGCCAGGGCTCAGAGGTTTTTTGTTTTTTTTGGGGGGGGGGTTGCACTACGCCACATTTTCACAAAGAACTGTGACTTTGTCGGGCGGTCGCCATGGTCCATTGATGCCGCCCGTAATGTAGAGAAAGTGATGAGAGGAAGTGCAGTATCGCTTACACCCCGCCACTTCACACCTGCGTTTTGTTAAAACCAGCACGCTCATTCCTTACCACAGCACCATTATTTCAGGGTGACATTTCAGCGTGTTGCGCTGTGAGTCGTTCATGGCTCACTGAGATCAACAGCAGCGAGGACAAACAGATGAGAGTATAAAAAGAAAAGCGGCAGGCCCACTTTAGGCCTAAGCTCCTCATCTCTCCAGTACAAATTCACAACAACGAATGGCCTTTTCCCTCTAAACCTTTTTATATCACGTCACTAGGCTCAGGGCGAATCGGTATCCATGGTAACCATAGGCCTCCGAGACAGACACGCACACACCCTCCCTGTGTGTGTTTTCTCAGGGATCGAGGAGGAGAAAGGGGGATGTCTGTGTGGGTACCTGGTGCCCCTGTATCACTGCTGCTTATCGGATCACTCCGTCTTCATAAAGCTGTCCATTCCCAATGCTGCGCCTGCTCTACACAGCTCGGCAGGGCTGAGGCAGAGACCAGTGAGCCCGTAGGCCTACAGGCTAGCAGCACAGCGCTACACGGTCATGCTAGCTGAAGCTGGCTTTTTTTTTTCCTTCCAGTACAATGCAAACCCAAATCTCTCTGCGTCGGCAAGCAAAGCCCGGTGAGCTGGTCAGCCATCCGTCTTCTGAGAGAGAGATTCTGTTTCTACTGCACTGGAAAAGAGGAGTCTGGCATTCCGTGGTTCTCCAGCACAGCACAATGGTGTTTTGTGGTTGTTGGAGTACAGAGCGTCTCTTCATGCTTCTGTTAATCTGCGTTTTCTTCACGGCGCTCTCCTCGTGTACAGTGCCAGTAGATGCCTGCTCCCCTGACGCAGGCCTGCCTCCGTAATCAAAGGCAATGTGCATGCAGAGCAAGATGGGGGGGCCCTCAATGACATTGTGGAGGTGGAAAACCTCTTAGGTCGCCCCCAGCACTACCCACTTGGGACGCGATATGTGTGTGTGTATTGATGTATTTGTGTGTGTGTGTGTGTGTGTGTTGAAGCAGGTGATGGAGTTAAACAGGGTGTGTTCGGGGTTCAAAGAGCACCCCTCAGAGCGCATCACATCTCACTGTAACGAACGGGATGACTCTACCTGCCGTTTGATTGGCTCCTGTTCCTGCTGCCACGGCAACCCCTCGTCGTCCCTCCTCCATCTCCCCTCCCCTCCACCCCTTCCCCTTCATAGGCAGGCTCGCAGATGAGTCGCGTTCAGACAGGTGAGATGGCTCATCAATATTTATGAGACGGGATTTGATTCCGCTCGCCCGCTGCCCCCCCACCCCCCTACGCTGTGTCGAGTTTGTCCTTCACGGTGAGGGTCGGTGTCCTCGCTCCTGTCCCTCAGGTTAATCTGCCTGCTAGCTCCCTAGCTGTGGCTCCTGTGTTATGCGCGTGCGTTCTCGCGCATGTGTTTTTGACTGGCAACACGCCCCCCCCCCTCCCTCCCTTCCCCACCCCGCACAGTGAGTGATGGGAAGGCAGGCTTGTCACATGGGAGACCCACTGAGATGGAGAGCTGTTAACTTCTCTCTCTCTCTCTCTCTCTCTCTCTCTGTGACAGAAGGTGGGGAGAAGCAGAGGTCTAGTAGGGTGAGAGCACTCGGCTCTGAAGTGTGAAGGGTGGAGATAGGCTCCACATATCACATCTGTGTCAAAGATGCTAGAATAACGTGTCATTGTGTCGTTTGCAGGATTAGGTTTGGTCTACACGAGCTATCCCTTTTTAGTAGGCTCACAAGGAAGGCTTATTTCTAGAAGCATTTTGTTTTGCCTAGCCTACAGTGAAGGAAAGTGTTACAGGTGCCCTCATTGATAGACTGGAATCGACCTTGTGGTTGAAACCAGCATTACAAAGCCATTGTTGTTTTCATTTGAAGCTCATTGAAAGATTTGAAAGAACAATGGCGCTACTGCGCCAAGTGGCTCACACTGTAACCCCTCCTCCTGTCCCAATTAAATGCATATAAACAGTGAGCTGACATTTGGGGTTCACGCTGTATATAACGCTGTATCAGCGTCACCTTTTTATAGAAAAACTAGCGTTTAGTGTGGTGAAAATGGTGTAACCCTGGTCCACCTCCCTTCACGTGTCCCAGTTTCACAGAGTGATGGGTTCGCCCCAATCAGATTGCCTAGACCCCCTCCCTCCCAGTGTACGCAGTATGATGAATGATAAATATAATGATAATATGTACACATTTGATATTGAAATCCAAGGATGAAAGCCACGGTGGAAGGCAGTTAGTCATGCAACAGAAGAGAGACACGCCAGTGGGAAAACAAAAAGGAAAGGAGGGGCTTGCATACTAGCAGAAAGAGTTGTTAAGAGGATTGGGGGGGTGCGGGGGAGTGGGAACCTCTCTTTATGCTTATTAAGTAGGCATTAGCTGTTTAACTATATTGCTTGTGGGGACTGTATCATAACTCTGGCCGCTGCCGCCCACGCCCAATGCAAATGTGGATATGATCTGTTTGTAATTAGCATACCTGTTAAATGTATTTGTTGGTATCGCCTGGAGAACATAGCCTTTTGTTTCTCTGTACTTGTTTTGGTTCCACTATCCTGAGGGTTTTCCAGACTTAAAAACATATAAAAATGTGATGACTTTTAAGGAAGACAAACATATAGCACAATATTCACCTTGCAGGGAAGACAGCTTTGCTGATAAGGCTGGATTAGAAATTGTTACACGGTATAAAAAGACCAGGCTATGGAACTGGGGCCTTTGAGGCCCTATGGTAACATTCTAGTCAGCCAAAGCAGAGGTATGTTAGCCTAATTAGCTGACCTGATTACTATATAGGCTGTTTAAAGTATGCGCCTTCTCAATGCTGTTGGATAAGAGCTCAGGTCCATGTAAGAATAAGCTTTTATGTTAAATTGTTACAAAATAAATATCCAACATTTGTTCTGGCAGCCCAGCAAGAACAGCAGAACAGGCTCCAATAGGCAGACGTTGTGACTTTGTCAGACTGCCATCATTCATCCTTCCCTTTGCTACAGAAAACATCTATTATGGCTGAAGTAAACATTAAGGCCATCAGTCTCTGGCGTGCACGGAGGGGGCTGCCTCCATTTGTCCATGTCCAGTCGACTGCATAGAGATGATGATGGAATCCTGACAGATTGTCCGCGTGTTGGAGCGTGTTGTTTTCCTTGCCCGTCAATTTCTCTCCTCTGCGTCGCGTTCGCCATGCATCATCACTCTCTCTCTCCTCCTCCCTGCCTCGTCACTCCTTAGAACCAGGAGGAATGGATGGACGTCCGTCTACCTGCGAGGAGAAACCCGAGACGCCTGCCGTTGACTGGCGCTGATAGGAGATTACGACCCTCGTCGATAGCAGCATACAAACAAATCTATCTCTCTCTCTTTCTCTGGGTGCCCCCCCCCCCATCTACCTCCAAGTCATTGTGTGCCAGGCGAACTTGTCTAATCAGCAGATTCAAACAAAAAATAATTGGCGGTGGCCTTGCGGCTGCTAGCGCGCGCCGTGCTGTTTACAGATAGGGGAGGGAGCACTTAATATTCCACGCAGCTCATTCCTCTCCCTGTTCCCCGTGATATCTGACCTCTTTTGTCTCCGGCTTGGCATGACGTTGATTTTGGAGGGCATTGTTAGCCCGAGCGCTCTGATTGGATGAGGGTTGCCAGTGAGGGGGGCTGTGGTTGGTGGGTTGAAGGGCTCTGATTTGCATAAAGGCTTAGCCCAGATTTGGAGACACTAGGCGAGATCTGAGAAGGGCCCGAGGGCCACGAGGTAATCATCCATGGCCTGTCACAGCGCTGTCATCTGTGTGTGTGTGCGCGTGTGTGTGTGTGTGTGTGCGCATGTGCGTGTGCGCTGGAGTAAGACATAAAAAATTAAAAATTAAAAATAAATAATAATAATAATAATATGTATTTATATAGCACTTTTCATACAGAATTGCAGTTCAAAGTGCTTTACAGAGAGGGAATACATGTACAGTTGTGCTTTCCATAAAATAAAACAGATACAGAGAAGAACAATAATTAAAATGGTTAAAGGAAAATTTAAACAAAAATAAATGTAAGAAAAATGCAAACAGGTGCATAAAGGAATACAATAAATATACATAACATAATAGTGAAATTACATATGTTAATAAAAAATGGTTAAAGGAATCAGATGAAATAAATATTATAAATAAAAACATTTTGTTGCTATGACAGAACATCAGACTCAGAACATCAGTACATGTTTTTATGGATGGTTATATCCCCTTGTACCTACCTTCAGTGTAGGAATGACTAAGACTCAATCGTACGCATATGATGGTGCTGTATAATCTCAGATATAAAGACCCTGCATGTATATTCACCACACACTACAATTAGACAATGCTTGTTTGGTGGGAGTGATACACTGACAATGGAACAATCAGTGTCTGTGATCACTGTTCCAAACGGGCCTGCCACAGGTCTTTTTCCCACCGCAACTACACCGGTACGGGCCTTCCATGAGGTTTTTACATAATATGATACTGACATGACATAACAACTAAAATAAAATACGAAATAAAACGGGGGTACATTTAATCTAATGTCATTAATTATGAGTTATTTGGTCAGTGCAACCTTTTCAGCAATACAGTATCACATATATTAGCTCCCTGGATGTGTCATGACAAAGTAACAAAGCACAATTGCCATTCAGTTATTTGAATACAAATGATTGGACAACAAGTTAAAACAATTATGTGAAAGAGAATCTTTAGAGACACTCTTAATACAATTCCTAAAGATGACAAATGGATAATAATAATATGTATTTCTGTCCACGCTCTCTCACACACACACACGCACACACACGCACGCACACACACATGTGCACTAACATGCATGCACAACAAATAAGCTCAAAACACACATAGATAGTGTGATGTCATTGTCTGCTCAAAATGCAATTACTCCCTTATAGCTTAACATTCAAAATAGTTGTTTGCATTGCATCCAATGCAGATGTTGGACAGTTTCTGCTCTCTCCAGGTCGATAATGTGTGTGTGTGTGTGTGTGTGTGTGCGCGCGTGTGCGCGTGTATGTGAAACCACTTTCATCAGGCATCATTTTACAACCTGCATAGGCCTGCCCAATCCAGTACCCCATAATAATCCCACCCACCCATTCAATCGCATGGTTTTGGACAGTTCAAAACAAACAGTGGTCTATGTATTTTATTTTATATTATTGTTTAGTTTTAGCTGGACTGTCGTCCTTAGACATATGAAGACTGAAATTGTGTTTGCAAAATGTATTTTTTAGAACAAAACGCGACCCGTCGCTTCGCCTCTTGTTCAATTCTGTTTGACAACTAGCCAATCCGCGCCTCTATATTCCAACACGTGACTTGGTATGAGCTGAGCTCTTCCTACGGGCACAGGACAACATTCTGACAAATTCAACCACAGGATAATTTCATATTGTTGGTAAGTACCTGCTATTTTCGTTCAACATGCTGAATGCCGAAAACAATGCATTTCAGATATACTATGGAAGCGTTGTGTGTTGCATTTTGAACGCTGCACCGACACATTAGCCGGAGTTCCTATCTATAAAAGCTGTCGCCTAGGCCCTCGCTATTTCCTGGTCCAATTTCATTCCATGATACGTTCATAGAGTCAGTACTCTATGCTACAGTAGAGCGAAGTTGTAAAAGTTGAGTTGTCTATTATAGATTTTGCTTTGATATGGTCTTAACAACCTCAATCAACCTCAGTTGTTATAGTTTTATACATTTAACGTACGCCTTTTGCCTATAGAGAGACAGAAATCCCTTTTAAATATTATTGGCGTTTGTAGCCTACATTTTCTTTGGCAAATCGTCTTAAAAGGTTTGTATGTGGAATTGCTGAAGTTTTATTTTCTCCCAAAACGTTTGATTATTGCAATCATAATCTGTTGCAGGAGGTAGGCTACTCTATTTGGTGTACACCCAAAAAGTGCAACCAGGTATTTCTAAACAAAGCATCGTGTAAATACCTACTACATTTTCATTAGTTGTCGTGATTAAAACTGCAACATTATAACCCATTTTCGTTTGATACAAATTGTAACGAAAAATGTTAGGCTACAGTGATTAAGATAACCACCTTGTTTAAATTGACACAATTCAACACAATAAAACTAGGCAATTGAAAAATGCCAAATTATGAAGTGTTCTTTCCCACCGTGTAGTTTTTATATCCAGCTGAATGTTTAGACATTTATCTTGAAGCATGTCAACATGTTTAACCTGAGGAATATGTATTGTCTGAGGCAGTAGCCTACCCAACCTGTGCTGTCTGCTAAAGCTTTAAAACCTGCGCAACACAGTGCTACCAAACTGGAAGGTGCAGAATGGCATAGACTGTTTACACCTAGGTAATATGTATAGGCTACCTAACTTCAACTACTAAGCGCCTTCTTCCAACTTTGGAACATAAAGGTCAGTTATTCTGGAGAAAGTTTGTTGATATTACAACTCTATATAAATGAATGAAATAAAAACACCTCTCCTTTAATGTCATAGGGAGCTTTTTCAGAAGCTCTGCCCTGCACATTAAACAAGCATTTCCAAAGCTAGGATGAGGTGCAGTGTGCACCACTTTGTGTTCCCAGCTCTGTAGAGCCAGGGCTGTGTAGAAACACCTGGTTATTTTTCAGCACACACACACAGAAGGGGCAGCTGGCTAGTGTAGCATAAGTAGATATTTGCTGAATTGGACATATGGTGTATTGTTTACACTGGCTGACTATACCTCTTTAAACACAAAGGAACCATGCTTTTGTACTAATGTGTCAAGAATAAAATGAGCTGCCCTGACATTGGTGGAAACTGCAGGAAGTACATTTATGTTGTGGTGATGTGGAAGATGAGGCTTTATTTACATACGGAGAAGGAGATCAGGATTCCCAGTGAGTCCAATCAGAATGTGGCATGTGATTTTAAGGCCATTTTGGGGGGGGTGGTCACAGAGGAGCACAAAATGATTTTCAGAAATTAAATAACAATTTAAAATGATTTTATATATATATAGTTGTATACATAATTGTTAGTAGTAGTACAATTTATACATTACTTTTGATGTATTCTGCTACTAGCCTGTATTAAAATACTATCAAATAATATTATGGCTGTTATTCTTCTACCACCTCTTGAGATGGCGAGGGTTGTGAGTCTCTGGCACTGTTATTTTGGGGGATTGCAAGCTGAAAAGTTTGAGAACCCCTGGTCTACACCATTCTGGTACCCTCAGTGGCAGTTGTAATATTGTTTCACGTTGGCACGACACTGTTATAACGCAAATTGGCTATGACTATTAGGCTGCTGACACTGACTTATATTCATTGACATTCACTGTTTGTCTCTGATATACACAATGGAATATTTACTGTGCATGCTTGGTGTGAGTGCTGTTTTGGGTAAACGTGTAATATATACACTATATTGTACTGTACACAGGGCTATACTACTACTACTCTTTGTAGGCCTAAATATTGCACCCTTTTAAAATGTAGGCTAGCCTATACATTCATCTGTATGTTGGTTAATGCAGATGTAGTAACTAAGTATCTGGGTGCATTTGCTCATTTCCAGCTCGCCATGACATGGCTTGTGCATGAAATGTGCATGGGGGCACAGACTAGTAGTGTGCGCCAGTCAAAATGTAGCAGTGCTAGTTTGTTGTTAAATCAAACCAAATATTAGCATCTTCTCTGGTCAGACCAAGTCTAAGAGCTGCAGGAATTCTGCGGTATAGTTTCTGAGCGTTAGGCCAAGGTGCATTGTAGGCCTACATACTCACATGTCACTTTTGTGTTTGTTGCCTTTTACGTAAATAATTTAAGACTACTTTTACCTTTGTGGTATATTAGTTTTCTCCTGCTAGAAACATTTGTCAAGCTGGTCTAAACATATTGGCGTTCGTTATGAAATTTAGCCATTTGCCTTGACAGGAAGCTTGCAGGGAGGGAGCTAAAGTGTATTTTGGAGTTTATTAGATTGGCTATAATTGAAGACAGCCCCCACCACTCCTTTTTTTTTTATTTGAAGACAAAACATATCAACAACTTAAACCCCTGTGCATCACAGTCTAATTTAGCTCAATTGCTGCCGGCATATAAGGGCGACAGATGCAGAGGCTGGGCAGCTCCTCAGACCAGGTGAGGGAGAGTGGAGAGTAAGGCCGCCGCGGTCAGCCTGGTGGAGGACAC
>JAODUH010000024.1:891545-909580 GCA_027564835.1 Typhlichthys subterraneus | reverse complement strand
AACCCTGTGTTTCCTGCACCTGTATATTTCTACACCTGTTCCCCTCTGTACATAAACCCTCTGTTTCCTGCACCTGTTGTTGCATTGTAAGTTATCCTTGCGCGGAGGTAAGGACCCAAACATGAGGCAAGGTTTATTCAAAAGAAACAACAAACAGGTGTGAACTCGGGAAGCAACCCGACATACACATCTACATTTACATCAACAACGATTTACACAGGACTGGGGGAAACACTGGGCTAAATACACAGGTAGACAAGACAGGGAGACAAACCATAGGCTAACAACAACGAGGAACAGGTTCAGCACATCAGACATGATTAAACAAACACGGGTGGAATTAACGAGACTGGGAAACACACTGGGCAGAGAGTGACGGGCAAACAGGCTTGATATACAAGGTAAACACATGAAGTGACGAGACAAACTGTAACGCTCCCCTGGTCTCGCCGGGGTAGCACGGCCGGAGAGGGACTACCCACATCCCCAGCGCCTAACGCCCACACGTGCGATCAGGCAGATTGCCGTCAGCCATGTGGGCGTGAGGGCTTAAAGACCGGGGACTACGGGAAGGGGGTGTGGGTTATTGTTTACGTTACATGGATATGCTGTTGTTTCATGTTTCACTCGGGTACGTGACTGTTCACTCCTGTTTATTTTAAGTTAGTATTAGTTGTTTAGTTCGTTTCCGTTAAATTAAAGGACTAGCCGTGAGGCTCGTTGTTTTGGCTGGAATCTCTGCTGTTTTGTTTTCTCATTTGCAATCGCCTCACCACCACACAGCGTCACACAAACACAGGACTGGGATCACGAGACATTACACCACTGATCTATCGGTTCTCCTAACTTCTTCATCTTAATGCAGCACTATACATGTTGTCATAGCACTGATCTCTGATAAACATACTGTACGTAATAAAAGGAAACAACTTTTTGTTTCAGTATAACAAGATAATTAACATATCTTGAGAAAACTGTTTTGCTATTATGAGATAAGTTTATTATCATATCAAAACCGGATTAAAAAATGTTTAAAGGATGTTCTGCACAAAATGTTCCTAATCCAACATGTGATCATATAATGGTGTGGTCTTGTCATGGTGCTGGTTGTGTTAGCTTGGACATAATGGCTAAATCTTTGGCACTGTAAATTCAGTTTAGCTCAAATCTGGCAAAGTAAATGTAGAATTAATGTATTGATATCACGGAAATAGACACTTTGTGAATCGTCTCAACAAATTGTCTCAGTAAAATGTACTGATCTCAGAGCACAGCAACAGCTGGGAGCCAGGCAATCAGGTAATGACAATGGAAAAACAGTATGAAAAAAGTTATTTTAAAAATCCTCACTTGAAGCTATGTAGATAACTTGTCTATCAGCATTGGAAAAGGACAGCTCTGACCACAACCAGAGTATCTGTACTGACACCCGTTATACCCATAATTAACCCTCCCAGAGAGAAATAATGGTGAATATAATGATGATAGCCGTGGGCCTCTTTATTGACTTGCATGGAACGCTGGGTCGTTCTATTTCCCCCTCCATCTCCCAGTTCAAAAATTAGAGGTGTCGTCTGTTCAACCTTATCTGTTATTCCAGTCTCTCAGTATATGGCCAGAGCCAAGGACCTTGACCTGGTGAGGCCTTTATGAAAGCGTCCTCTAAATGAGTGGTTCCCAACCTGGGGTCCACGCCCCACTTTGGGGAGTGCTAGATATCACAGGGGAGGGGAGGGCTTGATCTCACTTGCTTTGAGGTCACACATGCATTCAAATATTTGAATATAGTTTCATTGTAAAATGTCGGGTCGCGGGGCAGCAGCTCCAGCAGGGGACCCCAAACCTCCCTTTCCCGAGCCACATTGGAAAGCTTTGACTGGGGAATCCCGAGGCATTCCCAGGCCAGTGTGGAGATATAATCTCTCCACCTAGTCCTGGGTCTTCCCCGAGGTCTCCGCCCAGCTGGACGTGCCTGGAACACCTCCCAAGGGAGGCGCCCAGGGGCATCCTTACCAGATGCCCGTACCACCTCAACGTATACGTTTTACAATTATTTTAAAGATCTAATGCGATGCCAATCTAAACATAACAGCCTGTTAATGGCAGAGAAACGTTTAAACAGTAGACTAATTCTTCTTCAAATAAATCCACAACATCATAAAATATTCAAAAGAGTAGACGGTGATTTGCAAATAGCCATGGAGGCATCATTTGAATGTTTGCTTTTAATTGCCAAAGCTAAAAAACAGCACAATTTTGGAGGAGGGGTCATCTTTTGTTTGTATTTTACAAATGGGGGAACTCCAAGGGAAGAAGGTTGGGGACCACTGCACTGAATGATGGTGTTTGTTTCTCCTTGTTCCAGGTTACACGGTTGGTGTAAGAGTCACGCTTGTGTCTTTGACTCCTCTGACGGCAGATGACATCAGGAATGTTGCTCTACAACAGGTGTGTCTATTTCTTACCACTTCCACAGTATAATTAAATTAAAGGCGTATACATTATACTTATAATAGAGATTATGTGGCACATTTCATTATGTGAGATGAAATGTATCTAAAATTCCAATCATACATTTTATGCATTCGCTTAAAATTTGGGGTGCTTTTCCCAAAAGCATTGTTGCTAACGATCAACTTGAATGGTTGGAACTACACAGTTGTGATGCAAGTATTCATAATCAGTTGGAACTATGGAGGAAACTATGTTGGTGACTTATGTAGTATGGTGCATCATGTACTCCAGTTCTGTAGGTGTACGTATACGCAAGCATACTTACCGCCATTACTCCACTGCGTACTTTGTCTAAACAGATATTTAAAATCTATGTCCACTAGGAGGCAGTCCAGCGCCTCTGATTGCCTCTGGTGTTGGGTGTGCTCAGTACTGCCAGCTAGCTATAGCTAACCTACCAATAATTAAAATAGTTTTCTATTCATAAGCATAAACAAACAATACTTTTTCCAGCGAATCTTAATTTTATAAATGTTCTACTTGTCAAACAAAAAGAGGGCAAGACTTTTGATGCACTTTTGAGAACACATTTTGCATTCAGAAAGGCATAGTGTAGGAGCGCACACCGCAGTAATGGCAGCGTGTGTAACCTCTGGTACTTCGCCAGATTCGTCGATACAGTTTACTAAATAGTAAACCTGCAATATAACAAGAAAATGAAAAAGCGCAATTACAGCATGCCTGTGTATGTCTTTATAATCTTAATCAAATAGTGCTTTTGTTGCCATTAATAAAAGAACATCTCATCACGGGTGTTTTGAACCTGCGTTATATTGAGAGAGACTATCGATCCACTGGACTAATTGCCTGGGTTTATAGGGAGAGCATATTCTTATTTCATTATGTATTTCATTGTTTGTTCTCTTCTCCAGTTAAAGGATCAGCTGCTACGACAAGACCTGCCTGCAGACACCACCCTCCTGCTGACAAACAACTCCAACTACAGCTACTACAGACACTCCAACTACAGCTACTACAGACACTCCTACAGCTAATACAGACACTCTGACTACAGCTACTACAGACACTCCAACTACAGCTACTACAGACACGCCATCTATAATAACAGTTTCTGACATGACCGATACAGCATCTAAGAATCCTTAATTGTTATTACATCAGGACTGTAATGATAACCTTCATTATTTATTGTCTAAATAAGGTCAGTTGAATCCCACAGAGCCCTGACAATGGCAGTTATGAAGAGTGGAGGAAAATCCTTGAACAGAATCCATATGAACGATGATACTGGCGGAGATGTGGTGGTGGTACGAGTGTGAAAGAGCAGCGAGCGAAATGTATGTACTATTGTCTAGTCTGTAAGGAAAATGCTTGGACATGTAAATGAGCGGTTATAGACCTAAACATGTTAAGCCATTGTCACGTTGCGTTGTGGTGTTCTATTATAATTCATTATTGCAGCCTTTTGCACTCGATCACTTACCGGTCACTAAAGTCTGTGAGGGCTCAGGGCTTAGGGCGGACATTGAGATTGGTCCTATATTAGCAAGCAGTGTTCCTGATTGAACTTTTGCTTTATGTCCATTAGAGAAAAGAAGAGGGCCCCCACCACACACCCTGCTGGTCATAATTACATACTGCAGTGTGTGTACACTGTGTGTGCGTGCCTGGGTGTGTGTTTTATATAACATAAACACAATAGTGCATGTTTTGTGTGCTGTCTATTTCCAGGTTTGGCTCATTATGTTGGGTTTATCATTTAAGGTCTAATAAATTAGAAGGAATGAAATAGATAATTAAATCACAGATATACAGACACAAAAGAAATCCACTGACAGTGAGATTTGTGTGACATTATTTTACTTGTGTTTACTCCAGACCAAGCAGCATTTATAAAACGTATCTATAAAACAGTATTTACGCGAAGCGCAGGGCAAGAGAAGAGTGCATGCCAGGCGCGCCGTATAGGAAAACAAAAGTTCAGTCAGGACTACTTTGTCAAAGTAATATTTATTAACTCAATTCTTTACATTGGGAGGTATGGCTCTATTCTGGGAGCTCCCTGCCCTTGTGCATACATGGGTAGAGGTGTAACGGCATTTGTATCAAACCAGTTTTAAATTGCATTTCATGTGTATTTCATTTGGTGTCCTAATTTAAACTGTCTTGTACATGTATTGTGGGACTTATTTGCTACTGCAAGTGAAATAAAATTGAAAGATAAGAACCGTCTTGTCTGGCCTATTTATCCCTTACATAGAAGGTGGACAGATGCAATGGAAATAGGTAGAGAAGAGACTAGTGAGGACTAGAAGTGGGGTATAGCCAGCGAACTTGCATTGACACAATCCATTCTTCCTTCCGCTCACACGGCTTTAAGGTGTCATTCTGGAGAGACTGATTTTTGAGTTATACCAAAACACAAACATCTCGGACCCTGAGGAGATCTTTGCTGAATTTAAGAAAATGTGTTTTACCTTCAAAGCTAACACAGTAGCTGGCTCCACCATTAAAGGTACAGTATGCGATTGTAAGCTATATCTAGAACAAATATCATGCATTTCGCTATCTTAGCGTTCTCTGTGCCACACAGCCCTGGCTGTGTAAATAGGAACACATACAAAGTGCCGAACATCACTCACAACCAACAATGCCCTTGGCTTTGCAATACGTTCAATGTGTGTGGGGGGCAGCGCTTTGTTAGCAAGCGTTCTCGGGAATGACTAACCCTGCCTTTAACTAACCCACAAGCTCCTGCCTGGCGCTCTGCTCTGAAGCAAATGAAGCACACCCTGTATAGCGGTTTCATTTGACAGCACGGAGGAATGTCTGTGAAAACCAGCTCGGCTTGATGTGTAAACCATTCGGCAAACAGGCAGAACCTGCTGGTCATTGTGCTGATACAATCAATTTACAAGACCTCAATTAAACTGTTCACAGAATCAAAAGGATTTTGACCAAATTACAACAAAGAACTATTTATAATCTAAATATTTGATATAAAAGAACTAATCACTGGTACACTGGACACAAATGTATGCTAATTAAATGGTGTAAGAATATAACTAAAGTGTTATATTAAAGTAATGCATTTGGAAAACTATGTCCTTTAACACGTGTGTAGCACTTTGATAAGCTCAGAGCAGGTCTGATTCATTAGGCACAGAGCTTTGTACTCTACTTTGTGTCTCTTGCAGACATCCACATTTCACAGGGTAAAATGGACATAATGTGATATGTCCATACAAACGTGATACAATTGTATTATGACAGGCAGCGTGTCAGCCTATGGTATATCTTACATGCGATTGTTATGAATGCAACTTAAAAGGTTTTGCCATAGGATGCTGAAGAAGAAGTCCCTTGAACCCATTGTGTAACATTGGTGAGCTGATTAACCTGATACATAGGTAGGGTGTGTCTGTGCAAGAGATGCTACGTTAGTCCGCGTGGGTCTGAGGGTCATTTTGACAGCAGACTGAGACCACGATGTTCTACCTGAGCCTACTGCTGGTGATTCTGGTGTGTTGTTGCCGGGCAACATATTTCTATGGAACAGTCATGACCTTTGACCCCAAGACCACCAGCCCAGACGGGTCTGTCCAGGTATAGGCACAGAATTATCACTTAATTAATATTGTATAATTTTTATGTTTACGATTCGAACCTCAGTTCAACAACACTTTGCTATACTAAGACTAGACTTCAGCCTGAATACTGTGATATTATTGGAGCTAGCTATTTAATAATTTAGCAGTAGCCTACAACTATAAATACAAATATTTAAATTGATATATGTATATAATGTATAACGTAATAAATACAAATAAAAAATACACATTTTAAATGTGCAAATTTAAAATGTCTAAGCTAAATATAATGACGGTATAGTAATAAATAATATACGTTGAGCTGATCTAAATCATGATATGAATATCATGAAACATGTCACATTCCCAGGTGATTCTCAGCTTTAAATTTGGTGGCCGTTCTACCAGATGTGTGTCCATCGGCACGTGGCTCTGTGCCAGCACTAGCTGTGGAGTCCAGCAGAGTTTAACACAGAGCGTTGTAGACACAGAGAGCAGCTCAGAATGGTGTCTGAGCGAAGGAGTCATGCGTCGCCTGCTTCCCAACAACAGCCCCTACCAGATGGAGTGAGTTTACACGAGTTAACATATCGGAGCTAATTCAATAATGACAATAATGTACTGTCATGTTGAACCTCCAGTAAAAGGCCTATTCACAGTTTATATGAAGCATATATTCCTGTGTTATTATTATTATATTAATAATGTGTATTAATATAGCACTTTTCATACAGAATTGCAGTTCAAAGTGCTTTACAGAGAGGGAATACATGTACAGTTGTGCTTCCCATTAACAAATACAGAGAAAAATCATTAATACAAATGGTTAAAGGAATCAGATTAAAAATAAATAAATAATAATAAAGAAACGTAACATGATACTGAAATGACGTGTTAATAAAAAGAGTTAAAGGAATCAGATGAAAGAAATCTAAGAAATTAAAACCTTATCCTTTTTGTTTATGTCAGAACGTCAGCATCATGGTATAGCACCATGCTAATCTGGTGGAGGAAGTGCATATTCCAGTCGCAGTTTAGTTATCAGTACGTCATTTATGGATGTTGTATCCCCTTGTACTTACTAACCTTAGTGTAGGAATTACAAAGACTTCCTCGTAGCATACAAGGGTGCTGTATATCCCCTTGTACCCACTAACCTCAGTGTAGGAATTACCAAGACTCTGTATAGCCTCAGATTTACAGACCCTGCATGTATATTCATCAAATAACTACAGACAATTAGACTATGCTTGTTCGGTGGAATTGATACACAGACAGCAGGACAATCCGTCTCTGTGATCACTGTTCCAAACGTACGTACTATGATGTAAGCAACACATGTAAGCCAATGATGTAAGCAACACATGCAATTATATTACAGGGTTCCCACTAGTCATGGACATTCTGGAATATCATGGAATTTGAATCAGTTATATTCCAGGCATGAAAAGTCAATGAATCTTATAATGTTTTTGGTCAAGCAGCTGCGTAGCCACAGGTGGGCGGCTCCAACCCAATTAGAACCACCGCCCACCCAACCAACCAGTTTGGTATTATATATTTTTTTTAGTAAGATAATAAACACAACACTAGGCCTATATTAAATATGAGTAATCAGTCACCAAATATGCTATTTTATAAATATATAGAGTTATTTAATAATCAATATAAATTATGAATGGTATGCCCCCACTCACATTACTAGAGCTGTCTGGCTACATTAGGTTTACCGTATTAGTTACCGTAGCTAAACTTAAGACAGTCTCCACATCACGGGACATGAATATAATACAAACTAAGTGGATTAAATATTCTTGTTACTCAGTCAAGCACATGACGGTTTGAAAACCACCAATTTTAACAAGAAACTGGAAGTAGGCATACTGTAGCAATCGTTGACGCTGCTATTTTTAACCGGAGTGGTTTTCCAAGAATGGTTAGCATACACATTTTGCCCAGAGCCAGGGGAAGAATATGCACCGTCTCTTTCACTACAGGCCTGTGTGAGCCTGGTGAATGCAAACATAGCCGTCGCCTATCTATCAGGCTGCAGACACATGCTAAATTAATATTCGCCTCCCATTCACTCCATTAACTTCTAAGGTGCGAATAAAACATTCGCTTCCTCTGGCAAAGCATCCATCCATCCATCCATACTGCTTATCCGGAGTCGGGTCGCGGGGGCAGCAGCTCCAGCAGGGGACCCCAAATTTACCTTTCCCGAGCCATATTAGCAGGCTCTGACTGGGGTATCCCGAGGCATTCCCAGGCCAGTGTGGAGATATAATCTCTCCACCTAGTCTTGGGTCTTCTAGTTTTTTCGGTCATGACCCTCTGACAAAGCAATTTTGCTTAATTTCATCTAGAGTACGTCTAGAGTAGATCTAAATACACAGCCTCGACCAACAGCAAGGATGTGCACTGGTTGACCCCACAGCTGGCTGCAGGTGGCTATCATTTTCTTAGTGAGTCAGTATGGAATAGAGTTGGAGTAGGATTTTATTATAAATTTCGAATTGGAAGGAGATGGTCAATTGCCTGCACATTTTTTGATTCACGAATGACCGCAGCCTTCTTATTACGAACTGCACAGTGCGCATATTATGTCACTATGGGCTACTATCAATCAAAACTGCACCAATAATGTTCAATATGCTAAAACTGGAGGCTGTCCTTAAGGTACGCTACCGGCATAATTACAAAGCTGGCGTGATCACAAAAACACGGGCCTGTAGGCCTATATGTAGTAATGTATCATAGGCCTACTACTGGGCTTGTAGCCTACTTGCACATCTAGCCTACAACATCATAGTTTTAATAGACCTATTAGATAAATTGTTATTGCCCACATAGCACATTTCTGGCTACGCTACTGGGGTCAAGTCAGGCAATATTTTGGAATTTACGCGCTTTAGAAAGGTTTCTTCCCCAAACAAAACACAGAAGAGGACGGAGGAGTAGAGGATGTCTGTTTTTTGACTCAGCAGGGATAATTATAGTGCATATAGGTCTACAAGAGAATTTGAAAGCAATACAGAATGCCTGATAGCCTTATTGCATAATATTTTGTTACCTGATGCCAAAATTGTGCTTTCTTCTTTCTTTTTTACATAAAAACTCCCCAACATTTTCACTCTAATTTGATGGAGAAAAGGCACAAATTGATGCTTTAAAATTGACCAGATTGCAGCTCACTCGCGCTGGCTTTCTCTCTATCTGACTTGTCTTGGTTTCCAGGAAGGGTGGTGCGTACCAAGCGGCTGGTGGTAGCAGCCAACCCTTCAGAGTGCGAGTACGCGGAAGGCAGCATTCCATCGGAGTGGGACGGTGAGCTGTGTTCCACAACACGGACCGGCACTAACATGGATAAATGACTTACTAACACGAACGCAGCGCCGCACCAATGGAACAGATTTATTTGTCAATAGCAAATTCATAGCTGCATGTTCTGAGGCCCAAAATAATCCAATGATTGTCCCCCCCCCCCCCCCCCCCCCCCCCCCCCCCCCCCCCCACACACACACACACACACACACACACACACACACTCCCACACACTCACACACCATGCCACAAGATGGGGGCTTGGTTGAACATATTCATGTGCGTATCAAAGACGCCTTCTGCTGGTGTTATACAACCATACCAGAAAATAGTGTTTCACATTTCTTCCAACTGGATACAAACTGGATGTTCCCGGTCTCTGACTGGCTTTATCCACCTTAAAACCCCTCATCCTGCTTCGCCACATCCCTCATGCATTTTCATCAGGATGCAAATAAGAACTGGATAAAAGAGGCCCTGAATCCCTGTGCTAGCTGGAGGAAGAGTTAGAAAATCTCTCTCTCTCTCTCTGGCTCCCTCTAACCTGCTCTGCTGCATAGCCAGCTCAGCCAACACAGATAGGATGAGAGAGAGCGTTCTGCTGAGAATAAAGAAGGACGGAGGCATTGCTAGACAATGACAGACAGACACAGAGAGAGAGAGAGAGAGAGAGAGAGAGGATCAGAGCAGAGCTGTACACATTCTCACAACACTAAGTGGCCCTGTACGCTGCCTAAACTAAAGCAGTGTTTGTGCATTTTAGTTATTACCACGTGTACCGCTCGCTGCCAGCTTTTGCTATCATGGAGCATTTTCCCCATAGTTCACTAACCAAACTGAAGCCCCCACCCCATCTCCCCCCCCCAGCAGCCTGGTTACTCTGTAGTTCACACCAAGTCACTGCAATCCCCTGAAACAGAACGGTGCAATCACGGCAACCTTAAAATATGACTGCATCTTTTGTTTGTGCAGTGTGTTTGTGTGGGTGGTTCTCACTCACTCTCTCTCTCTCTCTCTCTCTCTCTCTCTCTCTCTCTCTCTCCCCTTCTCCAGCTTGGATTCGAGGCAGAAGGAAGGAGCCCCCCTCCACGGAGGTGCGTATTACCACCAGCCTCCCTGTTGTGTGATGCTTGGGCTCAGGGGGACTGGTAACAAGGGAGGGAAGAAGCAGAGATGGAGAGGAAGGCTTTGATTTGATTTTCGCATACGGTTTCCAACAGAGCCCAGGAACTTTGGGTGTTTAAAATAAACTGTGTTGATGGTGGAACTTGAGAGCACAAGCGTAGCCGCCACCATGTCCTAGTTCACATGCACTTTGCCTATTCTGTTTTCCTGCTGCATTTATGGTGCAGGAATAGCAAGGGTTGGGTGTTTCCATATGTAACACTGGCTGAGTTTACTGCTCTTTCAATGTGTGAATGGTAAAGGCTCTTTTTGTCCCATTTCAAATGTGGGTCTATGGGAAATCCTTTGGAAGGCAAATACCCCAACAGCTCTCTCTCTCCATCCCTCCCTCTGTCCTCTCCTGCTGCCAGTGACCAATGCCATCCCTTCTCTTCGTTGCCAGGACATTCTATTCCAGTTTTCTGCCTCGCGTCTGCCCAATAGCAGCCATCGACAGCTGGACGATCGCGATGTGGCCAAGATTGCACTGCCAGCACATTACCCAAGTCCCTCGTCATGCTTCCTCTTTTCCTGCTCCAAGCCGACATAAATTGATTGGATTAAATCCTGTCATTAACAGGCTGGAAAAGCGGCTCAGTATGTTCGTCTCCGTCCCCAAAGCAGGGCTTTTTGGCCATGGTTCTCCCCTCTCTATTCCAGTTCTTTGGTTTTGCCAACACACAAAAGCATTATGCCCAGTTCTCCCTACCCTCTTGGCTCTCTGTCATAGGGAGAGGCTAGCTCTCTAACTGTAGCTCTAGTGGGTAGCGTTTCCACTAGCAGTGGCTATCACACTGTGCATCAAGACCTCTATGGGGTTTGCAAGGTTGTTTTAGAGGGTGGGTTGTGGGATTATTGTTGTCAGTGACAACCTACAAATACAATGTTCAATTTAAAATGTTTAAAAAATTAGCATACATTTGCAATGCTGTTTAAAGTTGGTTGTTTATTTTTCTGCCAGTATGAATTAAGTGATTCAATGCTTGTATGCAATGAACATCTTCTAAGCAATAACCGGTCAACAAAAATGAGCCAATGCACCAGTGGACTATATTCAGGGTCCGTCTCCATGGGTTAGAATAGCAGTTTACACTCAAATTGCCTTTTCTGTTGTGGTAGTTTACCGTTTCATGCCTGGACTTCTAGCGAAGCGTTATTTGTCTGTGCACACTTATCAGCGTTGCCCTACTTCAGAGCCAGCAGGGATGCTGGGTTTCATCCCTGACTGGAACAACCAACTGTATCCCTCTGCTTCTGGCTGCTGTGAAGTTGTGGTCATTATTAAAGGCCTTGCTCAATGGCAAAAGTTATTTCCGCAGGGAATGGCATTACTGGCGGTCAGCCCTTTAATTGCTTACAAACTGTTTGAATTTAACAGCAGCCTTTCTAATACTACTGAATTTGTGTCCACAATGTTAATACTGCATGTCTTTTTCTACATTATGTAGGAACTGCTGAAGAATGAGTGCTACAGGGAGCAGATCAAGCACAAGGCCAAACTGCTTGACGACAGAGATCTGGCGCTGCAAGCTAAGCAGTCTGAAGAGGGTCTACTGGCTGCCCAGACGGTAGCCAAAGGGCATGCTTCTGCCGGCAGTTTTGGCAAGGAGCAAATCACTCCGGAACCGAGCAGCACTGCAAACACATTCCAGCCTGGATCCTGGATTCCCACATCCAAGAAATAGATGGAGAACTTGCTTAATACTTTAAATTGTCTTTGCTTTGGCTAGTATTGTTATTGACCCTTTAACCTGCAATTAAAGAGTTTGTAAATACATCAGTTAAATTCTTTATATTCAAATGTGGAGCTCAGACTGTAATCTAAGGACAGATACAGGCATTTGGATACCAGATTGTGAAGTAAAACAAATGCTGCAATCACATTCAGAAAAGCAACCCCTGGCCTGTAATGACATTTGTTAATGTGATGAATAGGGATAAATCAGAAACAAGGACCTGTTTAGAATATATTATATAATGCTTTGCTATCCAGTTCAAGAGTGGGATGGTAAATGCTACAAAAAACATTCAGCTGAAATCCATAAATATGTTCAGTTGCTGTTCTTAATCCATAAACTGACAAGCGTTTCTTTATTGAGCAATGTTTCCATCACTTGCTAACCTGACTGGCCATTTGGATTGTTAAACTGAAGCTCGCAAGACCATCCTGATCTTGCCAGTTCCAATTACATTAGATTGTAGGGATACTTTTGCGGCAAAAGTTTTGCCAGGTAAATTAAATCTTCCTGCTACTACCTTAAACACATCCACGCGCAAAGCAGTAAACACAAAGCACTTTTATTGTAAAGGACAGAAATAATTGGTCAGGTAAAAATAATGTTTAACATCTTCAAATGTGTTACAGCTAGAATAGTTTCACAAAACTTCCTGCGGTAACATTGAATTTAATCTTACACTAAATCATATAAGAGCACTCATACTTCCTATTTTGTTGTTAAATCATTAAGATTATATATTAGCAGTAAATTACTTTGTTAATCTTGAGGAAGGTTTCCATCTTTCACATCCAATTAAACCAGTAAAAATGTGATAAAAATGGAATGCAAGGAGCTGCAATAGCTGCACAACCATGTACCAGTGAATCTGCATAGTGACAAGATATACAGATGTCCACTGTGCTCTTGCTGACAAGAGTCCCATCAAGATGAGCCTCCTCTCGGCAGTATAGTCCATCCCAGAAATGGGGCCTTCTTTGATCCCAAACAAATAGGATAATGGCCCTATGCTGGTAGGGCTAGCTGGATAAGGGGAAGTAGGATGCCCTAGGAATGAAGAGGGATTTCAGTATGGCAGTTGCCTTCCCTCCTATTCCTACCATGATCCCTCTCCCCTCCTCCTCCTCCTCCATCATCCTACAACAAGTGGCTCAATCTTTCTTGGCCCTCTTGGCCCTGGCTATATTTTCTTGACGTTTCTGCTTCTTTTTCTGTTCCCGGTCACGGGCCTCAATCATCTTGGCCAGTTTCCAAGACAACAGTGCGCTAGCAATAAACAGAGGTGTTAGCGCCAGAATGACAGTAGTCAGGAAGCCATAGGGGTCCTTGCCAGCCCACTCCACTATGTATTCTGCCCACGCACGCACGTCAATCATCCTAGTTACCAAAAACGGCTCCTATCAGACCAGACAGGGGCAGAATAAAGAAGAACAGTGATTAGTCAAAAGTGAAATGGAACACCGTACACCATTTTAATCTTTTAATCTCGGGTCAAGACACCCTCTGGTTAGCATATGTGCATGCTGTCAGATTATATGTTAACAATCCGTCATTATTTCTTAAAGATGTGTAAATTACACCAAAAGGCTGGTCTTTGAACTACTCTGTACTGTGCAGTGAGCACCTCATCAAACAGAAAATGCAACTGCATCACACAATGTCAGATAAGTGGTCAATCATTTATTCATGAAAGCACGCAAGATAACATCTGACTCGACACACTAGCATGAGATTTGCATTTTCAAATGAGAATGGAATATTTGCATTGCTGGCTACAGTACGGTAAACCGCCCATCCACTTCAGCCTAATTTAGTATATTTACAATCGACTAAACAACGAAACAAGTGTCTATAGCTATCACTCAATACTACTGGTGTGTATACATGAATGTTGTTTAGATGTGGATATATAGCCCTAATAACAAATACACTCACCAAATGCGAAACTTATTGTTTATATTCTAGCAACGCTGCCTGCTTCTACTCCTCCTTAGTTCCAGTAATTCTTGTCGCAGTGTGATTTCGCGAATGGTTATGACGTTTCCTTATACAAGATGGGACTTGTAGTTCTTTTAACGACTGCAGCATTAGCTGACTACAAACCCGTAGCCTAGCAGGTAACTCATATTGTAATTGAATTGAATTTAACAGAATTAATGCATATATAGCTGGTATGCCTTCTTTATATGTTAGGGTACATACTTTGTCACTCGCGGAAGAACTCGTGGCCGATATTTGTTTTGGTGTGTAGCGGCAGCATATTGCATCTGCCCTTTGGCTAAAGCTGCTGACATGCATCCATAGCATATAGCCTAGCTAATAGTAGCACATTATAAAATGCATGTGTGTCAAAACAATTAGACAACTGAAGGGGTTTATACGCTAGTCTACTTGTATTAAAGACTGTAGCCTATATGTCGCAATGAACGTCTGTGGTTTCTTCCACTTATTTATGCACGCAGTTTATGGGAAATGTTTTCCTTGCCTGATGGGAGAAATAATGTGTAAGGGGTGTCGGTCGGTGTACCGTTGTTGTTTCCATGTGATATTTGGGC
Organism: Typhlichthys subterraneus; assembly: GCA_027564835.1. NCBI lineage: Eukaryota > Metazoa > Chordata > Actinopteri > Percopsiformes > Amblyopsidae > Typhlichthys > Typhlichthys subterraneus. The sequence goes on along the minus strand of JAODUH010000024.1, from coordinate 894,736 downwards.
TTGAAACGTCATTTGAGATTGTAATGTGATTGTAAATATACGTTTTGACTTGACTACGGTAAGTATAAATAGACCACAAAGCAGGGTGATTCTAGAAAAATACCCAGACCTATTTTGTGTCCCTTCTAGCGTGCAGTTTACTATATGCCTACTTTAGATTTTAAATATATGGGCAAGTCAGTCTACATGCAATGCAAAGGAAGGGCTGTAGCTGTCTGCCTCAGAAACATTAAATCATACATTTTTATCATATGCCAGGCAAAGAGATAATGCAATGCAAAACACCTGAAAGGCTTTAAAACCCTAATGCCATTCTCTAAGATGGGAGAAGTCAGGAAAGATGACTAACATAACAAAAGAGGACCTGCTGGCTCTGTGAACTTCCTGTGGGGAAGTATTGAAACCAAGTCAGGTTAGGCCACATCTGCTCTATCCATAAGGCACAGATCACTTTCAGAGTAGTTCAAAGGCCAGCCTTTTACTCACAGAGGAAGGAGAGGAGCAGCTGGAAACACATGCAGCTCATTCAGACAAGCAAACACTCACTCTAGTCCTTCAACATAGTTTTCAGCACACATCTTGATTTGACTATGGGGAAAGGCACCCCAATATGTTTATAATTATTAGCTTCTGCTGTTGTGTGTGTCACAGGCGGAGATCAACCCCAACTCCTGATGACTATTTTACTCCTCCTGAAGTAAATGGCTGGAGCCCCTTCCATGAATTTGCTATGGAACACACATTATCAACAGACAGGGAGGAGACCTCGGCTCACAATATGGCGGCACCAGTATTTATTGTTAACCGTGTCTTGCAGTGGTGAATGCCATGAAGATTTTGAGTCAAACCCATGGTCTGGCCAGACCTCAAAGAATGTCCAACATCTTTTGATTATGCTTTTTCTCCGGCAGGGATGACAGACTAATTAACTCAAGTGAGTTTGTATGTTAAGGCATACAAAGCCTATATATTTATCTGTAGGCCACATGCTTGAGAACGGCTATAGATTGTAACCTAGTGATCTGGCCATGCATAGCAGCTGACCATAATGACTGATAAATGAGTACCAAAGACAGGCATGTAGCCTGCAGTCCATCTTTATGTTCGCCCCACGCCCTTTCCTTCTTTAGCAGCTAAGAGACCATTGGACAGGGCCTTAAAAACAACCCTGAAGATGTTTTTCAGAGAGAGAGAGAGTCTGCGGTGTTAGCAGAGACTTAAGTAAAAAAAAATCAACTCTCTTGCCCCTTTTGCCCCTGTGGGAAACTCTGAGACCGCCCATAGATTAGTCCCCGCCTTTAAACTGAAATAAGAAGGAAACTTCAAAGGCCGTCGCCCGTCAGGGCCCCGCCTTCGCTCGACAGAACTGCTTCACAAAGGATTTGCCGACGTTCGGGAATTCCGCCTCCAGTTCCTTTTATAGCGCCACTCGTGCGCTGGCTGTGCTCCAGGATCCCACCCATCTTGGTTAATGTGACAACACAAAGGGCCTCACGGAACACGGAGGTGCCGCCTACATTTCCAAATAAGGATCGGCTCCCCATGTACGGCAAACAATCGGCGCGAGATTGTCCTTTTCTCTTCCTTATCCAGTTTATATGATCGGAGAGGAACTGCGCTTCAGGTTGGAAGCGGTGCGATCATGGCCGAGCGAGTGCAGCAGCCCCCAGCCAAGCGGCTCTGCTGTCGGCCCGGCTACAACCCGGCATGCAGGCAGGGGCAACGGGCTGGAGGAGTCCTGTGTAGCGGCGCGGGGTCTGCTCCAGGAGGATCGGGAAAAACACACAACCCCGAGTCGCTGCTCGACATCGCGGCTCGCAGAGTCGCGGAGAAGTGGCCGTTCCAGAGGGTGGAGGAGCGATTCGAAAGAATTCCAGAACCCGTCCAGCGTAGGATCGTATATTGGTCATTTCCGAGAAGCGAGAAGGAGATCTGTATGTATTCCTCTTTCAACGCCGGGGGAGAGGATAGTGGAACTAGCGGGGACAATACTGACGAGACTCAACTGCCGTTCCTTCGGGGTGTCACTCTCCTAGAGGGTGGCTGGGTGGACAACGTATTGCAAGTCGGTGAGTGGGTTACAACAATAATCTGCTTATAATGCAGGGAAACTGGTTATAACAGACATGCCTAAAGCATCAAGCCCGCATTGTTTGCCTTTTTCCATGGACCAGTGCCAGGTTTTTATGGGGCTCGTATTTTTCTTCAGCGCTGCGTCTATACAGAACCACGTATGCTGTGTGTAAGCCAGTCTACCCTCTATGCCGTGTGAGAATAGCCTATATTCAGAGAAGCTCGTAATAGTAGCCCACTTCTTGTTTTTGCCCAGTGAGATACGCGCATTGAATTGCCCTGAGCAATCCCAACTAGAGGCTTAGCACTTTGTTCCTATTTTTGTGTCTTTCCAGATCAATGTGGCCCTCCAATAAATGGACCTCAGACAAAAGCCCCACATATCTTTTCACCGCTGGCTAAATAGAAGATATTTAGAGAGGGTGGAAGGGGAAGGCGATTTAAAGCCACAGTGCCTCTATTTTGTTAACGAAACACCTTTTGTACCACATACTCTATAGTTTATAGTCTTTTTTGTTGCCTTCTCAACAATATGATAACGGCCGAGCTATAGGCAGATGTATATGTTTCTCTCCGCCGCGTTATATGTGGCAGAGAGCAACGAGTAAACAGAGGCGCTGTGGGCTGAGAACCCCCCCTGCCTTGCTGGCTTCGCCAGCGCTACAATATTTCACTGCATTCGTCAGTGCAATAGGCTCAGCTGTCACTCTCTGACTCCCCACCCTTGGAAACGGTCCAGGATTCTAATCCCATTACCCTCACCAGTTCATCTGAATCTTAATGCATTCGGCAAACAAGATTTTATGCATCATCTTCCTCCTCCTCCTCGCTCCCTCCGTCACCCCCTCCTTTTCCCCTCATCTCCTCCCTCTTCTCCCCTCCTCCTGGCTCCCTATTCCCCTCCAAAGAATACGTGAAGATCGCTTCAGCTCTTGTGGGCTCGGAGAATGTGCAGTGCACAATAGTAGTCATGGAGCAGGCGAAACCACGGCCAGCTCTTTTCCTCTCTGGCCTGTTTACCGGATTCCCATGCAGCGTTGGACTCGTTTATTTGCTCGCTCTTTCGGGGCTTCTGCGAGCCAAAGGAGCATCAGCTCTTGTTGAGGGAGAGAGGGAGG
>JAODUH010000024.1:864846-882459 GCA_027564835.1 Typhlichthys subterraneus | reverse complement strand
TAATATATTTAATATATGCTGGATTCTGGATTCCTTTCCTGATTACATTTATTTCATATGTATGAGACTTCTGGAACCTTCTTGGTAGTAATTCAATCGGATAGCCCATTTATTCGCAAATGTCTTGAACGCAAATGTAAAATGTTCAGTATTGTGTATAAGTCCAGCCCTAGATGTTATACACTGTATGTTAAAGGATTAATTATTACATAATGCATGCGAGCTGCAAGTCTGTCGCACACGTGAATACATTCTAAGTAAATACTATTTACTCCTGGCGGTAATCCTCAAGCAAGAGCCCAATGTTTGCATTTAGAAAATAAGGTGAATACCTTTAGCATATCCGGCGTATCAGTGCGGTGTCAACGAAGTGTCTTGGGCGGTTCTACGCAGAGCGCTGCAGATTCCGCCTGTCACAGTGTATTAGCATAAGCCAAACTGCCCTTCCGCATTTTGCCTCCACATATGTGGCTGGCAGGCCGGCTGTCCCCTCTGGGTGGCTTTATCGCCTCTCCCTCTGCCTCTCTCGCAGCGAGAGACAGCCCTGCCCGGAGAGCGACGCGGGTAATGGCTCCGGCTGATGCACGACGCCGCTCGATTGGACTGGATGGGCGACGCACGCCTAAAATAACAAAAGGAGGAAAGAGAAGGGGAGCGCGGCGGAGATGGAGGAGGTAGCGCAGGAGCGACGCGATCGATAAAACAGGGACACATCTCCTAATAAAGATTTATTCCTTTTCTTCCCTCGTAGTACCCCCCGCACCCCCCCGCCCCCTCCCAGTTCGCCGCAGCCAGGCCAAGCCGGGGTGTGGGTGTGGGTGTGTGGGGGTGGGGAGAGCAGAGGATGTGATTAGCTGACTTCTCCCAGGGTGCCTCTGGTCACGTATAGTGTGCAAACACAGACATGTGGAAGTGTGTGTGTGTATGCACTGTGTATTTTGTGCATTTCCCCGGCTGTTTGTGCCAGGTCTCTCTCTCCCCCCCTCTCTCTCCCACTCTCCCTCTCTCCCACTGATGGGAGGGGGGTTAAAAGCAGCCTGTGTCATTTATCCTGCCAGCAGCAACAGAGGCAGCTGTGTCCCTGCCTCTCTCCCTTCCTGTCAGCTAATATTTAGTTAATCTTTGGTCGGGGACCTACGGGACCGGCCGGAGCTCCCGGTGCCCCATCCATCTCGCACTGATCTATATTCCACATCGGGTCCCTACGCCATTAACCACCACCACCACCACCACCACCACAGGGTGGGGGGGGGGGGGGGGGGGGGGGGGTTGGAGAGGCAGCGACAGATAGCTGAAGAAATGGGAGAGGGAGGGGAAGAGGAGAGCGTGGAAGTCTGACATCACGGGGGGGTTGAGAGAGGACGACAGAGGGGTCACCTCTTCCGGGCAGGGGATAAGAGGAGGGATATGAGCGCACCTTATTGATTCGCTTCTCAATGGGAAATTCAGTTGTCATGGTGATGGAGAGGCGCACACACACAAACAAGATGTCAAGATGAGTGCAAACAAGAAGTATTAACAGTACGTGTTAATGACAATAATTAATTCAGAAGCCACACGCAAGAATACGGCAGGTAATTAAGTGAGCCAAGAAACACTTAAGAGTGAAAGGCTGTTTTATACACACTGTGTGTGTGTGTGTGTGCACAGAAGAAACACCAGGAATGCATTTTTAAGAATTCCTATTAACTTCTTATGGGCATACCATTTCTGTTGCCCTGTCCCCTTTGCCCTGCTTTAAAGGTGTCATGGTCAGCTATTTCAAGCTAATTGTAAGCTAATACGCTTTTTGTTCACTACATATCTCCTCGCATTTTGCTAACTTACCATTTGCTGTGTGCGTGCTGAAAAAAGAACACAGCTTTGGCTCTGTAAATAGGAACATATACAAAGTGGCGAACACCGCTCACTACAGCAATGCCGCTTGGCTTCGCAATGCGTTTCAATGTGTGGGGGGGGGTGGAGCTTCTGAGGGAGTTTTGACTTGAGCTCAGAAGTTAGCAAGTGTTCTCGAGACTGACCCTACCTTTTTTAATCTCATCCCAGTCCCCTCCCAGGACAGTCCCGGGGCAATACCCCCCCCACACCCCCATCACCATCCCAGGATAAGCCGGAGCAGAAGTGTTGATGCGGTGGTGTATAGATGCGGGCATATGGAGCGCCTGCCTCATTGATATGCAGCATGTATTTAAGTACGTGAGTTTTGTGGGGCGTCCACCTCCACAGACTCCCAAGTGCTGACTCACTGTCCGACGCACCGGCTAAATGCTTTTATCCCAGACGCCTGGCCCGTCTGAATGGAATGTAATAGGCCGTAAAGTGCTTCTGCTAGCAGCGGCCGCATGCCCCCGTGGCATGGAGAGGCAGGCACCCCGCCCCAACGACCCCACCCCCCCCTCCCTCCCCTTCCCCACTCCAAATCTCATTTCACCACGCTTACGCACGTATACGCGCTCCCGCCTTAATTACGTCGCCGTCTCCTGTCTCCGGTCTCCGGTCCAGAATTCCTCTCTCCTCCTGCGACCTCGTCACTGCAACCTCGTCGGCTCTCATAACGCAGAGCTCTTCTCTTTCCCTCCCCTCTCCCTGGTCATATGTGATCGCTTCACCACGTGTGTGTGTGTGCGTGTGTGTGCGTGTGTGTGCGTGTGCGGGGGGCACCTGTTTGGGATCTGGGTGCGTGTTTGGGGTCATGCCTGCAGGTCGTGCGTAATGAATAGCAGGGCTGTTGGCGAGCCACAACTGGCCGTGAAGGGAGCCACAGCCTGGAGAATAACACTGCACTCGTGGAGAGGGGGAGGGAGGGAGGTGGAGGGGGAGAGAGAGACCTGGCACAAACGGAGAGGACTTTGCAACGCCGCAGAGCCTTAACCGCCTTCTGTCGGTCGGTCTGCGCTCAGAGCTGTTTTCTGTCTCGTAGGAACCTTAATGGCTTTTCCACTGCGCTGCCCTCCAAACATCACCTCCTCCACCACCTCCTCCTCCTCCTCCTCCTTCTTCTTCCCCTCCTCTCTTGCTCGTCCCCTCTTATCCCTCGCTCCATGGGCTCTTCTCTCTCTCCTCCTCTCACTTTCCATCCCTGTTAAAATGCTCCACGCCCCTCTTCCCCACGCAGGCCAAGGGAACAGCTGACTAAATGCAAAGCGTGGGGCCCCCGGCTGGCTTGGGCCCTGGCCTCAGCCCCAGTTCTGACACAGCCACCCATTATTCCCAGCCCCCCTCCCACCCTTTGCTCTTTCTTTCCCTTCCTTGGCCTCAGCCCTGGCTGGCCCTGAGCAGGTCACTCATGGCTTTGCCTGACACTCTCCACCCCCTCTATCTCTGTCTCTCTGTCTCTCTTCTTCCACTCTGACCACGGCCCCTAGCTAGGCCCCTGATACTGTCCCGATGTCCTATGGGCTGAGGCCTCTTCCAGATTGGCAGAAGTTCAGTTTCTCCCCGGCTCCTCCCTCAGCAGTCTTTGCAGCTAGCGCTAGCTCTCTCGCTCTCTCTCTCTCTCTCTCTCTCTCTCTCTCTCTCTCTCGCTCGCTCGCTCTCTCTCTCTCTCTCTCTCTGGCCTGTAATGTTGGTCACTGTAACCCACCGTAGTCCGTTTGCACTCTTAAATTCAGTTCAGCTCCGACATTTTGGTCGAGTTGGCTCGGCACACTGTCTGAGGAGCCTTCCGGATCGCTGTGTCTTCTTTGTTTCGATGCTCTAGCCTCTGTCTGTCTCTTTAACCGGTGTGGACAAGCTCCCAATGCTGCGCACTCGTTGTGTGAGAGTGAACCGTGTGACACATGATTGGCAGTGGAGGGTAACTGGGCAAATGCAATGGCAGGGGATCTAGGCCTTGTCACGTCTCCAGGCAAGCCAGGGGCTTGAGTTTGATTGCTGTCCGGGAAGGAGCATTGTCAGAGCGAGGCTGCAGGCTTCTGCGATTCGGCCCAAGCCCAGGTTCCTGCCTTATTTTCCAAGAACAGACGTCGCCCACGGAAGACACCTGTCAATGTTTTTCTGTCTCCGTGACACCTAACTGCACTCAGTTCAGCTCAGGAGGACTGACAGAGGGAAGTTGAGAAAGCTCCCCAGAGCTACAGCGTGACACGCCCACACGAGCATGCGTGCACGCGCGCACACACACACGCACACACACACACACACTTTCCCTGCTTGTGTGGAAATGGGCCAACCCAAGCGGGGAGGGGAGCGTGTTCGGTGTGCACCACTTGATGCGACACAAGAATGTTCTGGACCACCTCCCCGCTCCGCGAGGACTATTACACAGCCGCTGTCTGTGAGAGGCCCGTATAAATCTTTGTCGTCGTCGCTGCTGCGGACAACATTTAAAGCAAACTGCTGAGTTTCCTTTTGAAGTCACTTCTGTCTCAGTGGCTGTCAGACGAAGGCCGATGAAAGGACCCGAAAACTTGCCACACACTTCAAAGATTCCTCTTTTCTATCATTTACTGGAGAATGTTGCACAACAACCACCTCTATCCCATTGTGAATTCTGCTTGTGCGTGCGTGCAGATGTGCGTGCGTGCGTGCGTGCGCACACGTGTGTTTGTGTATGTGCATGTGTGTGTGAAGGCAGATGACAAACATCCAGCTAGTAGGGGATGGCAGGAGCAGGGATACTAAATATTCAGACACAAAGTGTAACTGAATCTAAATCAGACTGCTTTTCAAACTGGGTTTGTGAAGTGTTTGTGGTGCTGGGCAGAAGAGTTTGTGAACTTTTTGCCACGCGTTTGTGTTTGTATAATTAGCTGTGTGTGAAAGTTGAGCTTAACTGCTTAAATACGCTCCCTCTTTATCCCCCTCTTGTTTTTCCTCTCCTGTCTAGGATGCCATCATTGACTCCAACTGACCTAATTTTGATAAATCATCTCACTGCCCTAGTTCATGGGCTGATGTTGACTTACCCACAGGAGCAAGTCTTCACATGCTGCCCTTACCCTCCTTTACCGTTGCCATGACACTGGACTAGCACACCCTACATCTGACCCAACCGTTCTCATGTAGTTCTATGGGCCCAACCCCCCCATTTTTGCTAGTGTGTTTCAAATGAACGGAATGAGGATGTATTGCCAAAGCCCTTTGTTTCCTATGATGTCAGAGCCTGTTGTGTCACAGTTGTGAAATAATCTCTGGGTGAAGTGGACCAGTATATCCAGTATATGCTACTGACATGGCCATGCCAATGTCATGGGAAGAAGGGAACTGATGTGATCAAAATGTAGTTTACATGAACTCTCTCTCTAACTCAATTGTTAGTGATGATAACTGCTCTATTTATGGATAGATCTGCGCCGTAACTAAATCCTCTTCAATGTGTCTAGGCGTATGGGTACGATATCCTAGTTACACGGTCATAGACTGTGTGTGTATGAGATAATGAGTTGGATTTTGTTTACAGACTTCAACCTGGCCGCTTTAATGTGCCGATGTGAATGTGGTGTGCGTTTGTGTCACACAAGCACCACACACACACACACACACGGGGAAGACGCACGTTGTCGTGGCAACACATACTGTACAACAAAGGAGGCTCTGGAGTGAACATTGTCTCCTCCTTTTCCAGCGTGGTGAAATTTATCTCAATGTAACCATGAAAGGCACCTATTTGCATGAAACCAGAAGCCGTTTCTGGGGGAGTGGGGCTCTCTCCCTGAAGGTTTTGATGTCAGGTCCCTGCTTTTAGCCTGGGGAGCGGAACCCAACACCACGTGGAGGTCACGAGAGCTGCAAACCTACCAAGGGATCTCACTTCCCTTGTGCGGTCGCACCAGCATTACGCGGAGCGCATGCTCTCCACCGACGCTCCCAGTTTGCTCAGAGTGAATGTAATCCCTTCGCTTTATCGCTTATCCTTAAGAGAGTGGTCCTAACGTCAGGGTCAATATTTACAGGAATTGCCTGCAGGCAGTAGCATCGACCACCACAATTCAAGAGAGGGCCTATCAAGCCTTTATATCCCTCGCACTCTCTCTTTCCCCTTCCTTCCTGTCTCGCACATCTTTGTCCAGCCTTCGCCGCAGTATCCGTCGATCGAGGGGGGCAGGTGTTTGGTTTTCCTTTGTTTGATATTCGCGCACGCACGCGTGTCTGTCTGTCTTCTGCGGCACCCTGGCTATGACACGGGCTCAGCGTCGGCTTGCGAGATGCTGGATGACGCATGTCAAGTGATATTAAATGTGAAAGAAGCGGAGGTGCTTCCTTCTGTCTGGTTTCCTGTTTCCCCACCCCCCCCTGTCCACTGCAGACTGTCCACTGTGGTTAGTGTGAGGAATGGCACATCACTTTGGGTTCTGGAGGGGGAGGGCGAGGGTAATGTTTGATGTATGAGCGTGTGTCTCTGCGGGTTGGTTGGACACCTTGGCCTACATGCGCTCAGTCTGCCCTAGGAAGGTCACTGGGCGTAGATACCGTGAGAATGACGCTTTTAAAGAAACGAGGTGCAAATGCCTGTACCACGACGACACGCGCGGCTCGCGATCGGTGCCTCAGGCAGCATAGCCTAGCTAGCGCGCAGCGCACTTGTCTGCGGTAATAATAACCTTGCGTGCTAATTGCTAATTAAAGGGTGTGCATTTCAACACGTTCACTTCTATTGTGTGTCATTATAGCCTCTGTAGTCTACTGAAAGAGATGGCTACTCTCTAAATGAAGTTATAGTGTAGGGTTACACGCCCTGCTTTAGAGAGGCAGGGGGGGAAAACAAAGGCAGGAGTTGAGTCTGCCGTTTAGTGTTTTGTTTTTACACAACGTGCAAAGGGAAGACAACATGCAGATGACATGCAAACCTATTTCCTGGTTTCATTTGTATCTGCGTATTACCGCACGCGTGTCTATTTGAGTCACTGTGCCTGTGTGTGTGTGCGCGTGTGCGTGTGTGTCAGACAAAGTGCTACAGCAGGAAAGCAGGGGGTTGTAGGGGAATGCCGGGGGGGGGGGGAGGGGTTAAGCTGGAGCCAGCGGAGCTGCATGGGCTGCGTTACGCAAAGCGGCTGGCTAGAGCTGAAAGAGGAAGAGTGCTGAGCTCAGAGGAACACTGGCTCACAGCCATCCCCCATCGCACACACACACACACACACACACACACACACACACACACACACAGAGCCTGCCTGGTCCCGCCTCCTCGCTACAGCTGAGCGCTCCCCATGCTTCCCACCGCCAGGCGTGCTTGTGTGTGTGTGTGTGTGTGTGTGTGTGTGTGTGTGCGCGCCTGCGCAGGAATGCAGCTTCCCCCTCTGTTGGGGCCTTTGTGTGTGTGTGTCTGTTTGTGCATGCTGGCTTGCATATGTGTGTGTGTGTGTGTGTGTGTCTGGAATGATGCCTCTCCTTGTCTGGTGTGTGACGTCAGTACAAACAACAGGTCAGCTTAGGGCTACGCAGTGTGTGTGTGTGCGTGCATGCGTGCGCATGTGTGTGTGTGTCGGGAGGGGAGAGAGGGGGAGGAGTTAGTTTTTGGAGAGAGAAAAAGGAGGAGAGGAGGGGCTGTTTGTGAGAAGAAGGAGATTGACTGTAGGGAATCACTGAAGCCTGTGCGTGGGTGTGTGTGTGTGTGTGCGTGCGTGCGTGTGTGCAAGACTATGCTTCAAGGGGTGGGGCACACACACACACACACACACTTGCGGTGGAATGTGTCGGGTGACTTTCCAAATGAAACCGTGTGTGTGTGTGTGGCGCGGGGGTTAGGAGAGCAAGGTTATTTCCTGGCGTGGACGAGTGAACCTAAGCCACCACACGCACACTTGCCCACAAATGCTTTTTTAGTTTCAGTTTTTTAACACAGTCCAGTTTGTGCCCAGCCATTTCCATCGGCAGGCCTCTAATAAGTTGAGTGTGCTGTGGAGGCACAGAGCAGCTCGGCCCAGCCTACTCTGTGTGAGGAGGACACCAGTGGTGTAATGTCTCCAGTGTGTAGGTTTGTCATTAAAAAGACACTCCAGCCCTGAAGTAGCAGACAATGGCTTTTCAATGGAGGCCATTACCTCCGTCTATAGCTTCCCTGGCTCTACAGGGACAACCCCTGCTAATTACAAGCATTCATTTCCAACCAGCTGTAATTTCATTCGCACTAATGATCCTTGCACATGGATTCGGATAATGTATAGTTAATGTACAGCCAGCAGAAGGAATTAGGTGGATACTGGCTTCTCTGGTGACAGAGATTTATTGGGTCTTAGTTAAAGAGATGGTTCGTCCTACTAGGGGTTCAGTGTGAAATTATACCTAGAATGTATTTAATTTGAAGTTAAGCTTAATTGTTTAACGGGTATATGGGATATATTCTACTAAGTTGAATGTGTCTCCTTTTATAACTATTCTGACAGCCATTTTGAACATTCGGTACAATGTCCTTAATGCCACATTAGCTTGTGTCGTTAAGCTAATGCTGGGCAGCTAAGATACGACTGTGTAGTGCGACAGTATGTTACATGATGTAGACCTTTTAATACGCCAAGCGCAATTAAATTAAGCAACACATTCATTCACACATCATTGGCATAATTTGATCTGCCCAATGGACGCTCAAACTTTCAAAGATGTGATTTAGTTTTACAGCGGTCTATGGTGCGAATGGAAAATGGAGTATTACCATGTTTGTGTTAACATCTCACCTCAAATATATCTCATATGGCTGTAGGACAGAGATAGTTTCTTGAATCCTCAACCACCACTTTATTTACCCGCACTTTCTCCCTCTGTTTCTGTACCAGTAGGCCCTCTGAACACCAACCGGCACGGCAGTAAAACCAGCACCGCCTGACAGGCCCAATCCAACAAAATTAGAATCCATTTTGTAAGTGATAGTTAGAAAATTGCAAGTCATTCTTGATGTGCCTCACGGCAACTAAGTGGCGGTGGCCCAGCAGTGGGCTGTCATCTCAACTGCCAGCGGGTGACAACCCCATCACACACGCTCGTCAACACACGTGCACCCGCACGTACACACACACACGTACATATACTTGCATGCACACACTCGGATGCTTTCTGTCACTATGATTAATATGCAAATGTTGCTGTCAGAATCTCAAGCAGGAGTAATGGCACTGAAATTCATAGAATGTCTCAAAACATTAATTTGTGTTCATTTGTATCTGACAGGATGCACATTACTGGCACACTGTGTGTGTGTGTGTGTGTGTGTGTGTGTGTGTGCACGTGTGCGTGTGTGTAGAGTAGTGTGCTGGTCCTCGGCCTATCAGAGGGCTCAAGATGTACAGTTCCCCCTGAAGCTCAGCTGTGTTATTCTAGTCTGTCACACACGCACACGTGCACGCGCAGCCTAAAGCAAGGTCTCCCGCAGCATTGCATTGATCTGTGTTTATACACTCTGTATGGGGGCTTCCTTATAGGACCACACACTATTATTCCTGTAATACCACACACACCTCCGTACAATGTTGAAAGGCATTTTTACTTTGTAACATGTTAATTGGGCTAGTTCAAGTAGCCACAGTTCAGAAGGCACTACAGATCTATGGGTTTGTTCAGACGTGTTTGTTTGTTTTCCATGAGTATAGCTTGGGCCCCTTTCATGAATTGTAGTACTTTGTATCCTTTATTCCATCCCAAAGGCCAGATTTTGAGTCCGTAAAGCCTCCATGTCATTGAATCTAAAATCATGAAATTGCCTTCCATTAGTGAAATCTTCAGCAAGGGTCTCAAATCCATATAGGACCTGATGATAACACCTGCCAGAGCCCCGACGCAGGGTATAGAGGAGCTTCTGTGGGCTGCCTGTAGGAGTGCACGATATTGACCAAATGGGATATTGCGATCATGAAAATTTCAATATTGATATTAACTTCAATATTTTTTAACATAAGTAAAAACACAGGTTATGGGGAAATGCATCAAAATATATTCCTAACAACACATTTTCAACCCCTAAAGGCTATGCAGTATTAAGATAGGTAAGGAACACGTGCCTATACCGGTTTGCTTTAGCTTTACATGCTAATCACTTCTGCAGAGTGATGTGTAGACAGACAGGCAGGCCTTTGTCTACTTCTCTTTCACTGTCGTGCAGACGTTTTCAGACGCGGGCACTCCTTTCTAAAATACATTACACGTTCATATACGGTGGTGTACTATGGCCAGGCAAGAACTGCACTGTGCCATATTAGATTTCGGTGACAGTCACTTGCAGACCAATAAACACAATGACCTGTCCATTCCTGGGCATACGTGTTCTCCACTGACTCTTAATTTGATTGGGGAAATATATGCATGATGCTCAAACAAATTTACCCGTGGTTTTTGCAACACTGGGCACTATTGTGCTTGGGCCAGCAAAGCTTTCAGCTTCGTAGTCACTTTCCCCACTGGCTGCATCGACGTGGCCACTATAAGCTACAGCTTACGTCTATTTTATTGGGAGTATACTGTAAAGGCAACAAGTCTTCCATGTGAGCATATCTGTGTGAGGAGTGGGCCCTACCTACCCAGTCAAGGCTTTCCTGCGTGAAATAAGAGCAGGATTCTGGTATGTCTAGGGCCTCTCATTGAATGCACAGAGGATCTGGTCCTAGCTGGTCAAGGGGGAGCTTGCTGGCTTATCAGCACTTATACACTTCCAGAAGGAGGGTGATACAGAGCCGGAGCTATATGGGATATTGCTTTGATGTGCCCCTCCCCCCCCAAAAAACTTCCCAAAACAGTATGGGTGGTCCATGGGTCCCTTTTGTGGGTTTTCAACATATATACAGTATGTGTGTATATATATATATATATATATATATATATACACACTCATTCCAGCGTACTCTTTTATACATATTTCCCCCTCCAACTCGCTTACATAGCACTTTGAGGCAAGTGTGATTTAACTAAGGCGGTCAGAAGGGGTTTCTAGGGCAACCTCACAGAGGCCTTGTTCTAAAAATGGCCGCCATGGTTCCTTTGAAAACGTGCCCTGGCCTCTTCAACCAGCACACAGAAAAGGCCCTGAGCACCACCAGGGGAAGGGGGGGCATACACGAGGGTCTCTCTAATGGCTAGCACATGAGACATTGAGGGCTTCATATACCCACCCAACCAAGAGTCATGGGAGAAGGGTGTGTGTGTTTGTGTGCTCGCGCGCATGAGTGTGTGTACGTACGTGCCTAAACAGTAATATCCCTGTACTCAGCACTTGGCTAAATTAAAAGGGCATTTTTGGCATGGGGGGCAGTTTTTGGTGCCCAGGCGATTGGACAGGGAAAGGCGAAACTCATTACCTACCCATCTGTCAGAGAGAGAGAGAGAGAGAGCTGTGGGAATGTGGATGGAGGGAGGGAGAGATGAAATGGCATGGGGAACACAGGAGAGAAAGTGAACGCTTTCTCTAAAGCACATTTTTAGCTTGAAAGCATGCTAGCTTTTAAATTGTCCACGTGTTTTGAATCTGACAACATCCCTGTGTCAGTTTTCCCTGTTGAGGGGGGTGGCGATAGGGGAGAAGATTGCAAAAGAGAGTGCAGCTGCTTTTACAACAGGCCGATTACTGTGTGTGCGCACGCGTGGGTAGATATGTCTTTGAGCTTCACGTTTCTGATGTTCTCAGAAGACCGCTACTCATGCTATGACTACATAGCCGCACACACACAGTCAGGTACGGCATTTGAGAAGGCTACTGCTCATCTGACGTGTTTCTACACAGTCAGACTAGCCACCTCTGAAGTGCACCAGTTCAATACACGGCTGTGTTTCACTTTAGAGTGACTCACATCGTCTCTGTTTTAAAGCGCTCTTCTTCTTCATCTGTTCCTAGCACCTGCAATCCAGGCTCTGCAGTCCTGTTATGTATTTGAATTATGTGATTCTGATTCCTCTGATATATCACCTTTATATAGATCAGAGTGGGATTCATATGCCAGCTGGCTTTTAGTATGGGGTAGCAGTGAAATGTACCCACAGTACAGGCAGTTAACACAGAAGTTGTATGTGTTTGTTAATGGAAATGATCCTGCCAATCATCCCATGTGACTGCATTGGAATGAATTGTCTTTTAATTAATTTGAACAGGCTCGTATTTAACAGAATGTCATTGCATTCATTTTTCTATTGTGTTTTTTTTTTCTTCTTTCTTTTCTGGAGCAACATAAAAGCAATAATAGGAGAGCCTCTACAATGAACACTTATCGGTAGCTGGTTTGATGGTAACCATGGAAAAAAAAAACATTACATTCAAGGGCTGTGACCACCTCCATCTCTCTATAAAGTATACCTGTATATTCTTCATGTACCCTTTAAGCCGTCTCTAGGCCATCCAAAGGAAAGCTACTTTAAGTGAGCCTGAGCAGCAACTTGCAGGAGAGTGCAACCCTCCCCGTACTACCGTATATGCTATAAAATATTCAACTTTCCCCCAGCAGCACTGTCTTTCCTAATGCTAGAGCCATGCGTAGACACGGAAAATGCTTTGATATCCGCGTTAATACACGCTTGATGTCATAGCGCGCCTTTTGATAAGCCTATTTACAGATTTATGTCTTCGCCGGTTCCACATGCGATTTCCAGATCTCTCCTGAGCACATCAATGCATTCATAACGCGCTCCCCGTTTCTTTAAACCACCCCCCGTTATTAATAAATTCATGAACGCATGCTGTGGCAGCATGTGCGCGTGTGTATACATGCATGTCTCTTTCATATGTTCATTGGTGCGTGGATTTTTTTAATGTATTTTTTTTTTTGGCCACTGCTGGGAGCCCCGCCCCACTGATGAATATTCATCACCGCATAATGACCAACCGCCGCCTACAGATAGCACTGTCAGGAGAAGATCAAACGTTAACTTCAAATGCAAAGGCTATATTATTGATAAGTGCACGTACAGCCAGCTCTCTCCCAAGGTGTCTGCTCAGCCCACTTAGTCTAATTTAGAGTCCCATGCTCATCCTCTGTTCCGCCGTCATGGTGGGGAAACGTACTGTACGCTTTCTGACTGCCGAAGGTGGAAACCTGGTCCCTGTTCACATAACAGTCAATGGTGCAACTATATAGCCCGTTTGTTCCCAAAGAGATAGCTTCAATTATGTTGTTTTCTAAAGGCCAGATTTAATGACTTGATCAAATCATCCAATTCTCCTTTGTGTGTGGGTGTGTGTGTGTGTGTGTGTGTGTGTCCCATTTCCTTTAACACTATAAGATGTTTGTTTGCTGCATCTAGGTGCAGTGAGGACATAAGAAATAAGTGCCAGATTGTAAAACCACGGCTCTCCCCCCTGCATGTCACTTCTAGGCTTCCATCTGAGTGGCACAGTAACGGACCCAGCCACGCCCTCATCTCCGGAGCTCGTCTGTAGCGTCAGCGTCAGCTTCGACCGATGCAAGATCACCGCAGTAACGTGTACGTGCGGCAACAAAGACATATTCTACTGCGCGCACGTGGTGGCGCTGTCGCTGTACCGCGTACGGAAGCCCGAGCTGGTCAAGCTTCACCTGCCCATATCGGAAACCCTGTTCCAAATGAGCAGAGACCAGCTGCAGAAGTTCGTCCAGTACCTGATCTCAGTCCACCACACGGAAGTGCTGCCCACCGCGCAGAAACTGGCCGACGAGATTCTGTCGCAGAACTCCGAGATCAATCAAGTGCACGGTGAGTGGCTCGGAGTCGGCGTTAAGAAGACTCACAGTCAGAGAGAGATTATTTCAATAAAGATTAGTACTATCTAATATGATTTTTAATATAATCCAATATATATATGTTTAAAAAAAAAAAAAAGTTTCCTCCTTAAAAATGCCCCAGTGTGTGTGTGTATGCGTGCGGGTGCGTGCGTGCGTGCACGCACACTCCTGTGCCTTTTTGTTCAGCATGGTAAAGTTCAGGCGGATCAATGGTACTCATTAGAGGAATCCAGGCAGTAAAGGAGAGGCTGTGTGCCTCTAATCACTATAGACCCGTTATTTACCTCTAAGAGAGAGAGGGAGAGTGTGATGAATACACCAAAGTAAGTAAAGAGAGGTTAATTTCAGTTGGTATTGATACAATAATATACAATATGCTTGTGGTTGTATTTTTAAAGCCATAAGACACACACAGACGTTATTATTTGCGTAGTTATATAGCACCCAAGAAGATAGATATACAAAACTGACACGAGAGAGAGACAAAGGGAACAGTGAGAGTATAAACAAGATGGCTAACGGTGACAAATGACGTAGGATTTGACTGTGCAATCAATGGCCTTCGACAGGAACGTTATTGACTGTAGACAGAGACAGCAGCCTAAAAAGTGAAGATTAAGGTGAGATATTTTCTTTGTCATGCCACTGGTGCTGGACATGTTGAATATACAGAGAGTGATGTTGGAAATGGGCACAGATAGGGGGATATACAAGCAATACAAAATTGTTTGTTTTCCTTAGATTTTTTTTTTTTTTACTTATCTATCATCAATATATTGAAAATATAATCTATATCATCTATCATCATCTATGTCATCTAATCTAACTAAATATAGCGTGTATCTTCTGGATGTGTGTGTGTGTGGGGGGGTACAGGGGCCCCAGACCCCACTGCAGGGGCCAGTGTGGACGATGAGAACTGCTGGCACCTGGACGAGGAGCAGGTTCAGGAGCAAGTCAAGCTGTTCCTCTCCCAGGGAGGGTACCATGGCTCGGGCAAACAGCTAAACCTGCTCTTCAGCAAGGTCAGCATGCAGAATTGGTCTGATGTTCTAACAATAAGTAAAAGGTATAGTTGGCTAACGAAAGCTAAATGTAAGCTAGTACACTTGAACCAAATATCTTATTGCATTTCACTAGTTTACCGTTCTGTGTGTGTGAATAAAGAACCCAGTACTTCCACAGCCCTGGCTCTTTAAATGGGAACACACAGAAAGTGGCGTACACGGCTCACAACGACAATGGCTTGTTTTTGTGTGGGGCGGGGCTTCTGAGGGAGTTCGTTTTGATTTGAGCTCGACATTAGCAAGCGTTCCATATAACACATATTTTGCAAAGGTTAGGTACAACTACAGCCACGCAATACATGTTTACAGACAGAAGAAATCTATCCAAAATTAGCTAAGCTAGTTTAAATGGTAGCAACATCTCATTACTTGAATGAGATGGAGTGTATAGTTACTGTTGGAGAATGTAGAGTTACTTCTTCCCTTTTTAAAATGCTCAAGGAGTTATGGAGAATAACATCCACATCACTTGTACAAAATCACAGCTGTGATGTTACTGTATTCGCTGTAACACACTCCCTCTTGCTTGCCACAACATGGCAGCACACATATAATGCATAACGATGTAGAACGTTCTATCGGTGAGGGCACACTGTGTGCACTCCGTAATGTACCACTCCATTCTTTCAATAAATAATTTCTCTGGGGCCCTCGTGTTTACAAAGGAAACAGACCCATCTCTGCTCAATGCCACGCCATTCAAAACAACCTAGCTTGCTGGGCACACACATTTAAAGATGGCTTGTTCCCTAATGGCCAGTGCTTATTAATACAGAGGGTTGGCTGGGAGGCTGATCAGAAGACAACAGCACAGGAAAGTTGGTGGAGAGCATGTATGAGCGTTCTGCCCTGTGCACCTAATGAGAACAGTGCTTCTTTCTGCTGGTACAGCCATAGACCCAGGCCAGTATTGATGTATTATGCGTTACTGTATGTAAAGACTACTAGCCAATGCCATTATAATCTTCTCAGACTGCATTTCAGTGGCTGATGGAATTATCCTCTTAGATTCCTGTTCATCTACGCACGCACACACAAACACATGCACAGTTGCACACAAATATTGTATAAGTATGTACTGTATGCGTATGAGTTTTTAAATAGCCCCATATCAGGTAATTTTGCACTTATCTCCTGTAGGGACACACACACACATGCTAGGTTTAAGTTGCCGTTGCCCTTCTGTGGGAGGGTATGTCAGAGATGATTGGTTACAATGCAGAATTGGGAGTCGTCTGGCAACAAGCTAGTTAGCATGTCGGTGTTGCGATTATGCGAGGGCGAGGGAAGTTGTGAGACTATTACTGACAGCTAGCACACTGACTGAGCAGAACATGGCGCATATCCATACCGTTGCCGTGATCTGGAGGTGATCAACCAACACTGCAGTAAATGACACCGAGGTGCAGTCTGCAATGTATGTCAGACATTGCTGCAGGGGTTTTCAATGGGTCAAGAAGGAGAAAAAGACATTGAGCCTATAGCTGTCTTTAATACATCGTGTCAATCACCTTGAAATGCAAACAATAATAGTTTACTTGTTTTGGGTTACTGGAAAAAATAAAAGTTCCAACTGTTCTTATGTGTCTGTATTGTTTGTATTGATATAACTCTGAAAGAAAGCCTGATAGACATTACTTAGATTCTGATTCTGAGACGCTAACGATTTTCTCGCGTTTGAAATTTTAATTGCTAGCAAAAGTTTATAGAGTGTCGGCTTTGGTTTGCTATCAGCAGGCTGTCCAGCGGACTAGGTATCCCTCTGATATATTTCCCACCCAAAATGTTTCAATCTGTCAGTCAACGATGTCCTTATTGGTAGTCGCTTTAATCGCGTCTCTGAAAGAATTGTTTTCAAGAATTGTTTATTGGTTCACATACATGCACTCTGCCTGTTCACTAGTAGCCTGGCGTGTTATACGACACGTGTGTGGGTCTATCTGAACCCCTCCTCTTCCTCCTGCAGGTGAGGGAGATGCTGAAGATGCGCGACTCCAACGGAGCGCGGATGTTGACGCTGATCACGGAGCAGTTCATGGCCGACCCCCGGCTGGCGCTGTGGAGGCAGCAAGGCACCAGCATGACCGACAAGTACAGGCAGCTATGGGACGAGCTGGGTGAGATAACATGAGACGTGCGCACGCGCACACACACACGCACGCACACGCAGACATGCACACGCCCACATAGCGGCTGAGTCGCAGGGCAGTCGAACACAGGCACACACACGCTCAGACACGGGGCAAACATGCTGTTCATGAGCTTAGCTATGCGCCCGCATCCACTTAACGCTATATGCCAACTGCCTCTGTCTGTCTGTCTGTCTGTCTGTCTCTCCGCCCCTCCATAACATTAGTGGGGGGCTGTTTAATGATTGACATGTGCCATACAGGCTCTTACAGTAAGAGGGACGCAGTAGCAGTTCTAATACTGTAGAATAGCACCTGCGAATCTGACACGCCTGTCGCCGCGACAACGGCTGTACTCTCCAGCCTTGTGAAACGTGTTCTTCTTTTTTCTTGTCTTGTTTGTTTGTCAGCCCAGATGTTTCGTTTTCTTCCAGGTTTGTTTTGTGCTTCGGGCGCAGGGCTCTTGTCGCGCTCACTCACGTGTCTTTTCTGGACAAGTGTGTGTGTGTGTGTGGACTCTTTGAAGCCTCACACTTCAAACCCTTCTACCATAGTCCTTATCTACCCCCCCCCCCTCCCCCTTTCCCCACCGCACCCTGGCCCTCGTTACGTGGCTAAACCTGGCTCTCGGCACCGCTCTCCTCCTTTTTTGTCTATTTGTTCTCTCTCTCTCTCTCTCTCTCTCTCTCTCTCTCTCTCTCTCTTCTTAGAGCCGCCACTCCTTCTTTCTCCTCCAGACACAAAGCCGGTCCTCGTTCACTCCTCCTCACTCAGGCCTCCTCCTCCTCATCCTCCTCCTCCTCCCCC
>JAODUH010000024.1:836030-854422 GCA_027564835.1 Typhlichthys subterraneus | reverse complement strand
TACACACACACACACACTGACAAGAGTACTAGTATTAGTGTGGAATGATGTGTTTCAAAATGCCATCACATAGAGTACACAGTCCTAAATAGTTCCAGGAAACACCTGAAGCCAAAAACATACTTGAAAAATGTATGCACGTTGTTATCAAGGATAATAAAACCAAACCCGGGAGTCTCAAACCCCATGTTGAGAAGCATGGCTGTAAACTGTACATACTCAGTGTAGCACACACACACAGTTACCCAGGCCCGACACCAGCTTCATGTTTTTTTTCCCATTTCATTTCATTCCTGTCTTGATTCATCACACGCAGGTGACAGTCGCAGGCTGGAAACAGTGCTGGAGTCCATCCAGAAGAATATTCACTCTTCGTCGCACATTTTCAAACTGGCGCAGGATGCTTTTAAGATCGCCACTTTGATGGACAGCTTGCCTGACATTACGCTGCTCAAAGTCTCCCTGGAGTTGGGCTTGCAGGTAGCTACAGTACAGATATACCTTCAACATATATATCTTCAACAGGGTTGTATGCATACATGCTAATGCTTCAAAGGTATATTCCAATCCATTTGTGTTTGGAATTGTCCTCGTGAAGCCTTGTAACAAGTGCATTTGCAGACAAATAGAAATACATTAATAATAATAATTGAATTGGAAGAACTATATACTGTAACACAAACGTTGTTCCTTTTACATAACATTTATCCAATCACGAATGCAGTGGTTCCTTCCACAATGTTTCCTAAATACAGTAGGATATATGCGCTTCAATAAAGGCCGTGAAATTAACTTTGACCGTTTTGTGTTTTCTGCTATCACATCAAACATAAAGGTTATTTCACGGTCCTTATATCTTCAATTACACACATATTCAGGTATTGATTGGGTGGGATAGTGGAATAAAAACCTCGTCATTAAAATGTGTGTAATCTGCCATGTCATTTCCTCTGCCAGGTTGTGATATTTAACTGCTCATTCAGGCCCGTAATTTGCACCTGACACCTGCCCATAAATAAACACATTGAAATTCTTGCTTCCTTCCATTTTCCTTTCACACAGTCATCACTTCTGATCTTTATTTTCACGTGTCAATGGGTACCTAGATTTGCTATGAAAGTTTTATTTCTAAATGGAGCAACGGGGATGTAAGGGCCATTATGAAAATGACATAAATTAATTATCCATGGACCCTTTTACAGATGTGTCATAGCAAGTTAAGCACAGCTGCAGCCACTGAAATTACTAATGGGTACATTTGATTTAGGTCTGCCGATTAGCAAGCACTGACAGTATTATTGACTTATTGCCAATGCATTGCTGGAGAGCATGCACCTTCATCTGACCCTTTCCCATTGCATGCAGTTTTATCTCAACCCTTGTATCGTTCTCACCTCCCAGGTTATGAGGATAACTCTGTCCACATTAAACTGGAGGAGGAGAGAGATGGTGCGATGGCTCGTCACATGTGCCACTGAAGTTGGTATGTGCCAATACCCATGTTCTCTCTTTAACACCACACACTTACGTAAGCTAAAGTTATACAGTGCTCTGCTGAGTCTTGTGTTTACTATCTCACAATGAATTTAAATATTTTCTTTCCAATGTGTCATGTTAGTAATAGTAATTTCTTTCTTAAGATATGCACATAATAATAATAATACTATTCTAGAAGGGTTCTATTCTGATACAGAGGTGACTGTACACACAAACACATTGTTATGATAATATATTAGATGCAATGTTGGATAAATATAATTGAACTACTAGCAGTCCAATCTGCCACATGTAAACACTGCACCCACTAGTGCAGTATGAGTCATCAGCATCTCCTCAAGAAGGGTTCTAATCAGCTAAATGAATTGGCACTTTAATGGACAACGGTGAATAGATCATTTTTGATCAGCAGTGGATTTTTATTGTTGATAAATGTACGGTGACGCTTCAGTCCGGTAGTATTATTAACGCGCGTGTGCGTGTGCGCGTGTGTGTGTGTACGCGTGTGTGTGTGTGTGTGTGTGTGCGTGCGTGCCAGGTGTATACGCGCTGGACAGCATCATGCAGAGCTGGTTCACCCTCTTCACCCCCACCGAGGCCACGAGCATCGTAGCTACCACTGTAATGTCCAACAGCACTATCGTCCGCCTCCACCTGGACTGCCACCAGCAGGAGAACTTGGCCTCTTCCGCCCGAACTCTCGCCCTGCAGTGTGCCATGAAGGACCCCCAGAACTGCGCCCTCTCGGCCCTGACGCTCTGCGAGAAGGACCACATCGCCTTTGAGACGGCCTACCAGATCGTACTGGACGCGGCGGCCACGGGGATGAGCTACACCCAGCTGTTCACCATAGCGCGCTACATGGAGCACCGCGGGTACCCCATGAGGGCGTACAAGCTAGCCACGCTAGCCATGGCCCACCTGAACCTTAGCTACAACCAGGACACGCACCCGGCCATCAACGACGTGCTCTGGGCCTGCGCGCTCAGCCACTCGCTGGGGAAGAACGAGTTGGCGGCCGTCATCCCCCTGGTGGTGAAGAGCGTGAAGTGCGCCACGGTGCTGTCGGACATTTTGAGGCGATGCACGCTGACCACGCCGGGCATGGTGTCGGCGCTGCACAACCGCAGGAACTCGGGGAAGCTGATGTCGCTGGACAAGGCTCCGCTCAGGCAACTGCTGGACGCCACGATCGGGGCGTACATCAACACCACGCACTCACGCCTCACGCACATCAGCCCGCGGCACTACAGCGAGTTCATCGAGTTCCTGGGGAAGGCCCGGGAGACATTCATGATGGCCCACGACGGACACATCCAGTTCACCCAGTTCATAGACAACCTGAAACAGATCTACAAGGGCAAGAAGAAACTGATGATGCTTGTGCGGGAGAGGTTTGGCTGAGCTGCGGCTGTTCCGGAACGTTCTGTTAACTTGAGTATGCCTTTTTTTGAACTTCTTTGGACTTGAAATAGACAAGTGAAAAAGAGGGATGTCACGTGTAGGATGAAGCAAAAAGAAAGGAAAGGATTTTTAAAAAATCAAGACAGCCACAAGCGGTATTATTGTTCTTGCTGTTGTTATTGTTCAAAACATTATTCCTATTATTATTAATAATAATAATAATTATTATTATTATTATATTATTATTACTATGTGTACAGAAGTGTTTTATTTTTCAGAAGAGAGGAAATTTGTCACGTGAATGTTGTATGTATTTCTCTACATGTGTGCGAGAGGAAAAAGAGAAAAAGTGAAATGGCTTTTATATTTCTTTCATTTCATTATTTTAAGCATTTTTTCCCCCTTCTTCAGTTTAAATTGAGTTTTATGTTATCAAGTGGCTGAAGCCCTTCTACGATAGCGCTCATGAAAACACAAAACAAACCAACAAAACAAATCTGCATCCTCAAAGAGAAACTAAGGCTTTAAAACACACAAAGCACCTCCCTCTGTCCAGGCCATGCCCGCTCGGCACTGGTCAGCACTGCACAGCTTAGCTTAGCTCGAATCGGCACGGCTTGGGTCTGCGCCAGTCAAATGCCCACGTCAGCGTTTTTTCGGGACACACCATTTGCAGCAGCACTTCACAGCACTTAGTTTTTCTCTGGTCCCCCCGGCATTATCCACAACAATGCTCTTAGGAACTTGTTACTGTTGTAATTATACCCTCGCCACACCTGTCTGACAGAGGACATAATGTAGGCTTGACAGCAAAGGCACATTAGACAAAGATAATAGTACAATTGGTACATCGACTTGATTTATTACATCTATTTGATCTTTATAACCAGGCGGGGAAAACAATTGACTAAATTTAACATGTTATTGTAGTTAAAATAGATGAGCTGTAAACGTAAGAAGAAGGAAACCTCATTACATTGTACCTACTTCCAATTTGTATATTGTCAAAATGTTTATCACTAGTCAACAAATTGAACAGTATGAGGATATGAGGCTACATCCGCATAAATCAGATGACTGTTTCTGCGTTCATCTTTGCTGTACATCACTGCCCTCACAAGACAGTAATGGTAGTTACAACAGCAGACAAGTCTTCGCCTTCCACCCTACGAGCAGATTATTTTCAAAAGCAGGCAAGCGGCGCTTACCTCTGTGCATGTGATCCATGAAAATTAGACTTCTACTGTTATACTTCGTTGTGTGGAGCCTTCACCAACTATCACCAGAATGTTCTCAGGGATTTCTCTACACAAGGAAAAAGGCAGAACAAATCAACGAAAGAACGACTGACTCCAGGATAAGACAAAACGTGATGCAACATGAGCGAGCATTTATTGTACTCTGTATATATGCCATAGTATATGTCTGAATATGGAGGATTTGAAAGTATATGTTAACTAATTTATACAGAGTATTCTATGTAATGTGAAATACTTGAAGCCGCTATAGTTTGCTCTCTCCTTCTCTTGCTTCCTTTTTTGTCTTTTCATCGTTTTCATTTTGTTTTCTTTTGTTACAAAACAACTAAACATATCAGAAGGACAGCCCATTTCCAGGTGGTTGAAACTCACAATTTATGAAACACTGAAATATACTGTATTACTGGCAGTCTGACATTTTCATAGTTGGATTTAATTTAATTGGAATTCTGTCTAGATAAGTGTACATTCACACTGTGGAACAGTATTTGAGAGCATCTTAGTGATAAAGACTGTTGATTTGCAATACATACACAGGTATAGTATATTGAACACACCAGGGTCTTCACTTAGACTAGTCTCTTGTTTTTATTTTTATAACCATTTATGTGCATTTTCTTTCATTCATTAAAGACAAAAACAGCCTTTTCTCTTGCCTTGTCTTAACGCTTTAAAGTAACCAAACAGAAGATCTATCTAACAACCAAACGCGTTCCAAGAGGTGCGAGACAACCCCATTGGTCCCAGCTTTAGTGTCCTTAATTAGTAAAGTGAATGGCTGTGTAAGTCCTGCTTTAACCAAGCAATTCCTCACGTGTGGTTGGTGAAAATACTGTATGTTGTCCAGTGTCTGGTGTCTGGTTCTCGTCAGAAACGATTTCCTCTTGAGTCTTTCTAGTCCTTTCATCATTATTATTATTATAATTTCTTTGTTTTGTTTACTTTTTATTTTGTGTGTGTGTAGGAATCTTCTGCTATCCAGTTTTATTTATTACAATGACCCATGTATACATGCTTATGAAATTCAGATTTGATACACCGATATCAATTTATTTATGTAACTAAATCACTGTTTTATAATCTTGTTAATGAGTCGATGATTGATTTTTTTTTCTTTTTTTTTTTTCTCCCTTTTGTTTTAATAAAGGTTAGTTTTTTGAAATGTATACATAAACGCTCTCCGGGCTCTTTTAACGTGTCAGCATTCACACAACAATGGCATTCTCAGACACGGCCTGGCTCTGCAGCATTATGGGAGGCTGTGGGCGGGCACGGAAGTCGGGCGCGGTTCAGAACGGTATTAAACAAGACTCATAAAAAACACACAGAGAAATCACTCACGCTGCCAGCAGCTTTCACGCTGTCATCTGGTTGGAAAGCGGGAAAGGGGGGGGTGTATCAATTGATATTCCCATGGTCGCTGTTGTCAGGTGGCGTGCTCAGACAGACCACAGTCACCTGTACACATGCTGCTAACACTGACAGCGTTGCCATAGGATGTCTACATCAGTCTGTGTGCTTGCATGTGCGTGTGTGTACAGTACCTTCCTTAGTGTGCATGTTTGTTATAGTGCCACATGCCTTTGTGTGCATGTTCTTACCAGGCACGTACGTGTTTACAGTATGTCTTTATTGCATCTCTGTGTGTGTGTGTCTTCCTCTTAGTGTGTCCGTGCGTGTGTGTGTGTGTCTTCCTTCTTGCATCCGTGTGTGTGTGTTGTCTTCCTCCCTGTGCATCCATCCGTGCGCGCGTGTGTGTGTGTGTCTCTTCCTCCTAGTACATCCGTATGTGTGATTTCCTCCTAGTGCATCCGTGTTTGTGTTTTCCTTCTTGCATCCGTGCGTGCGCGCGTGTGTGTGTGTGATTTACTCCTAGTGCATCCCTGCGTGCGTGCGTGTGTGTGTGTCTGTGGGGGCCTTCAGGGAGTGTGTGGGAACAGGTGGTAGCTCAGACTACATACAGGAGCTCCTGACAGCAGTAGGGTCCCCAGACTCTCAGCCCCTCATTAAACATTGACACAAAAACACTGCAACTGTCTGTGTGTGTGAACGGTAATGAAGCGCACACCGCAGCAGAACCGTACACACGGCAACGGCACAGCATGAGCTCGACCCACCTCACGTGTGTGCATGCGTGTGTGTGCGTACAGTCCATCTGTGCTTATACACTAATGAGCTACATTTGTCCATATAGGTGTCCACTTGGATATTGAGGAATTTGTCAGGTTTAGCAACAAAAGCGCCTGTCTGCTGTCAGGGCAAACCAGAACTGTCCATTTGTTATGTGACGGATGCACACCTTTGAGAGATGCAGTGCAGTGTGTGCGTGTGGGTGGGGTGGGGGGTGTTTGCTGTGTGGCTGACCCATGCTCGGGTCTCTGCCGCATTCCAGCTGGTAATGACGTCCCCTGGGCATGGCGCAGGCGGGCATGCGTCTCACTGTATCCTCCTAATGACATCATGATCACACACTGGCTCCTTTCATGCCAAACGCTCCCTTCCGCACCGCCACCGCAACCTTTAGCTCACCTCGTCCTCTTTGTGAGTCTGTCTCTCTCTCTCTATACAGTATACAGTGTATATATATATACATACATACACACACACGTTACCTGTGGGTATGTTTTACTGTAGGCTATTATGTATCGCATTTGACCAAGGGGTTTTCCCCCATAGACAGACAAAGTTTGCTTACTTTGGTCTGTTCAGAGCAGTTGCAGTCACCGGAATGAAATTAGGTTTAATTGGGTGAAGCTTCAGTACAAACCATTAATTGTAATTAAAAAGAAAAACCTTGACCCTCTAACCTCCCAGGTCTGTAGGTTATGGGAGGGCTTAACAGTGTGGTACCTCTAGCCACCATTGCTGAGAAAAGGTCAAATGCTGGCATCGGTATAATCCTTTGCAGTTGTCTGGGAAAGACAAAATGCTTATTGCCAGCAGGCCAGCTTCTATTTTAAGGTTGAGGTCTGACAGATAAGAATGCAGGCTCAGCCTGTCTTTTCTTAGAAAGGTTCCTACCTAGGCCCTTTGTGTTGCTTGCTATCTGTGCAACCGACGGCACCAAAAGGGATCACAGGAATGTGTTCTTCAACAGGGCCTGCAGCATCCGTCTGGAAACCTCAGGGACCCACTTTTTTTTTCTGCTCTTCTTACGGAGGACCGGTGGAGTTTGATCTCCTCTCTCTCCCCTCCATCGGCCCCGAGGCGTCTGATTAAATGCTAATTAAAGCCGTTAGCGCCGCTATCACCGTCGCTAACTCTACTCTCTCTGTCACAGAGATTAATGCCCCTCGTTCATCACCGCAACTCATGGAGCCCGGGCTACCTGCCCGGCTCGCAAAACCTGATCAAGTCATCAGCCCCGTAGCCCCCTCTTCTCCCCTCCTCACCGCAGGAAGATGGACGAGGGCTTTAAATTTTAATTTGAAAATTGCCCTCAATTACTTCTGTGGCGACCACTTGCCGGAGCTCCTCTTGTGCGGCTGAGTGGGGAAAGGTTACAGAAGCGGGTCAGTGGCCGTGATGAGCGATAAGGGGACATTAATAAGAAAAGGGAGAGGTTCATTTAAAAGCAGAGAGGACAGTAGGAGCAGCTTTCTCATTATTTAACTCCCCCAGCTTTATTTAAAGGACTTTATTTAAGGATACCTAGTTAATGTGTCCTCCAGGACAGCCGGTTAAAGCGCCTGACAGTGAGAAAGTTGCAGCCATAACTTAAAGCCTGAGCACACACTGAGGTGCCATCTTTTTTTACACTTCTGACATTTTTGCCATTTTTAGGCGGCATGTAATGAGCCTCGCAGGGTTACAAAACATTATGCCCGGCGTTTTAATTTTATTCTTCTACCACCTCTAGTCTGTGAAAGGTTTATTGGTTCCAATACAGATGATCATTATGGCTGGAAGATATTGAGCTATGCATAACAAGTAGTCTACATAGAGTTTCCTTCGAAATGCCTAATAATTCAGCAGAACTTTGAAACACACTGCTACCAGGATGTTTGTCTGCTGTAGCCTACAGTAGCCTATGAGCATATATATTATTATTAGGAAGTGCTTGTACTTCCGAGGTATCATCCCCGATTTGTGTCCACGTAAATTTGAGGAAACCTGCAATACTGTTTTGGTTTGAAACGTTTTTAACTGAAACAATTTTAGGCCCCCCTCCTCTTCCACTCCATAGCCTGGCCCTGCCCGCCTATTGCTCTCAACTTATTTACTCAACTTATTTTTATCACTGAGTATATAGTCTGGAAACCCTGTTTGCTTTATGCTGCATTGTAGACAACTCGTAAATCGAGAATATCCGACCTCCTACTAGAAAAAAAATACAATAGAACGCCAAGTCGGCGTTCCTACTGGTGAACTCGGGGCAGATCCGACTACCCCGAATTCCAAATTTGACATTACACATCAATGGCGGCAACCATGGAGGCGCATTACAGTAGACTATACCATCATCAAAAAGGCAATTTAAGTATATTTGCCTGTATTTAATTAAATAATAAATGCTAACGTATAGTAAAACCTGTTCTATATGTAAGTTGATGTCAAAATAGCCAATGTCAACAATGTTGGTAGTTTATACGGTCAGCCATGTTTTTTGTTTAAATTTAGCGTTGTGCACCTTGTATTCTTTGAGGTTGAAAATCGTACATTTTAACTAGGAAATAACCAACCTGTGAGTTGTCTAGCAGGCAGCATTAGTGTTGGCACAGCCACCAGGACCAAGCAGCATGGTGGTGGGTAAGTGTGATGATGACGCTGAAGTTATTGGTAGTGTAGAGAGCTACACTCACTTGTCATTTTATCAAGTTGCCTACACCTGGCTGGTACTGGGTTGGACCTACTTTTGCCTTCAGAACGGCCTTCGTTCTTCATGGCATACTGTGTTGGAAACATCACTTAGAGATTTTGGTCCATGTTGACCTGATAGCATCCAGCACGCAGTTCTGCAGCTTTGATGGCTGCACCTCCATGATGCAAAATAATCTCCCATTCCACCAGGTGCTCTATTGGATTGAGATCTGGTAGAGTGCACTGAACTCATTGTTGTGTTCAGTTCAGCAGTTTGACATGATTTGAGCTTTGTGACACGGTGAGTTATCCTGCTGGAGGTAGCCATCATAAGAGGGGGGTATGCTGTGGTCATAAAGGGATGGACATGGTCAGCAACAATACTCAGGGAGGCTGTCTTGTTTAAACAATGCTCGCTTTCTACTAAGGGACCCAAAGTGTGCCAAGAGAATATCCCCCACACCATTACACCACCAGCCTGTTTTTTTATTTTATGTTGTTCACGCCAAATTCTGACCCTACCATCTGAATGTTGCAGCTGAAATGGAGACTCATGGAGCAGACCAGGCAACCTTGCTCCAATATTCTATAGTCCAGTTCTGATGAGCCTCTGTGAACTGCAGCCTCAGTTTCCTGTTCTTAGCTGCCAGGAGTGGCACCAGTGTGGTCTTCATCTGCTGTGTTGTACATTCAGAGATTCTGAGATGTTGCCTTTCATATCATCTCGGGCCAGCCTGCACATTCTCCTCTGACCTCAAACATCAACAAGGTATTCTCATCCTCACATCTGCTGATCAATGGATATTTTCTCTTTTTTGGACCATTCTCTGTAAACTCTAGAGATGGTTGTGCATGAGAATCCCAGTAGATCAGCAGTTTATGAAATGCTCAGACCAGCCCGTCTGGCACCAACATCCACGCCACGTTCAAAGTCGCTTATAGCCTTTTTCTTCCCCTTTCTGATGCTTGGTTTGAACTTCATTATGTTGTCTTGACCACTTCTAAATGCATTGAGTTGCTGCCATGCGGTTGGCTGATTCGCTATTTGTGTTAACAAGCCAACCTAATAAAGTGGCCGGTGATTGTGTAGACTTTTCATAGTTGGATATCAAAGTGTGAACTGGGGCAGACGTTTTGAGTTCTGGGGCTGCCTGCAATTACAGTATATGTTGTTTTGTTTCCTTACAGGCTGAAGGAAAGATAAATGAAATTTAGCTGAGATGACACTAAACTGACAATGGTGTAATTATTTAATATCAGAAGGGTCTGACATATCGTAATCTTAAATTTTGTCTAATTTTACTTCATATAACTTCATTCATATCTACTTTTATGAGGAACCAGGCAAGAATGGTTTCCTGTCTCGACCACTTATACTGCTCTTGTGACTTAATATGAGTTATGGAATGGTTTTGAGAAAAATTAACAAATATGGGAAGATTTATGGATTTGAGACTTGGCTGTTTCCACCAAACATTTAACATTCACAAAAGTCTGCCGGAAGCCTGGCCAACATCTCTAAATCTTTTACTGTAATATTTACAACCATGTTATCATGAACAGAGAAATAACTCAGGCATGGCTTTTACTCTGACACATATGATTAAACATGTTGTTAGATAACACACATCTGTATATGAAATAATATAGTTTTGCTTGTTAATATATACTTGTATAATCAAGAATTGTGCCTGTTGATGGCTTTATGGTCAAGCCTCTACAGTCTTCCTAAACATATCCTGGAAAAGAAAGAAAGTTCTAAGCTTTTGGACAGTGTCCACACACGGACATGCACGCACACGCACGGACACGCACACCAGGGTGTGTACATGTAAAAGTTCAGGGGGCAATTCAGAAGAATGAGCGTCCCAGGCAAGGTTAGCAGGCTAGGCAGAGCATCCCATAACTGCTTGATTAAAGGCCTGAATGAGGAACAGCATGCTGTCTCTACACACTGTCAGACAGTGAGCTTTCCTTTCCGGCAGCGGCAGCAGGCATTGTGTGTCTGGTGGACAGGAACAAAGAGCGGGAGGGGGGGGGGGCAGAAATATAGAGGGATGGAGCGAGAGGAAGAGCAGAGAATGAGAGCATATATCAAGGCATGCTTTCAGTGACATTTGTGCTTTTCCATGTGGAGAGCCGCTATGAATATCAATATGAAACCAGTGAGAGGAAACGTACAGGTTTTCTTCCCCCTACTGGGCTATTCATGCACAAATTATATCTATTCAAGTCAGTGTATGGCCAATCTACTGTATGTGCATGGTGGTGTGAACAGTGATGCGTGGCTCCATATCCTCTCTTACGCTCTCTTGAGGGCGATAGGACTTGTATTAGTGAAAGACACGTTATGTCAAGTGCAGCTGTGGTGATTAACACCATTGCATGTTCATCGGAACACACTAATTGCTTGCAGGAGTGTTAGGGATGTTTTGGATTCGCTGAAAACATAGTCAGTGGGTTTTGAGGGGCAGGACATGAAACAGGAAAATCAATGTTCTCATGACCATTATACAGCATTTGCTACAGCTGCCCCACCTCCTCTCCTCTCCTCTCCTCTCCTCCTCTGGCATTCAGAGATATAAACTCAAAGGGATGCAAATTTGCCATTTCCTTGCTCCCCTCCCCCATGTGTGAACACAGATAGCCTCAGGCCGGTCCCAGGCCTCTCTATATGCAGAACCAGTGACAGGAGTTCCGCGCCATTTTCCCCCTGTAACAAAGTGTTCCCTCCCTAACAAGCTGCCAGCGCCGCTCTCACCCGGTGGATGTATGAAGCTGTGTGATGGTATTGCTAGGGCAATAACAATAAGGGCAGTGAGCTATGGAATAGTGGGCTGCCTGGCTGGCTGGCTGGATGGCTGGCTCCACCCAAGGTTGTTTTTACCTTCCTACACTTATGATCTGAGCATGTTTGTACAAGTATCTATGTGCATGTTTGTGTGCATTTGCGTGTGTGTGTTAGTGCACGTGCATGAACGTGTTTGTGCGTAGTCCAGGCTTATTACTTTAAAGGGGTCTCCAGCCTTGTGATAATCCATGTCTTCTTCAGGGAGGGATAACAATAACACAAGCCGATCCAGAGGTCTAATGAAACCCTATCAGGTTCCAGTATGAATGTCACGGGGGAAAGGCTGACAAAAAGAGGGTGGGAGAGTCAAGGGGATCGAGAGAGAGAGAGAAAGAGAGAGAGAGAGATTAAATGGAACCAGAAGAAAGTGATGGTTGGGGTGTTTGAGTCTGGGAAATAAACTTTTATAGTTCTGTGGAGCGAACACCAACAGCTACAGTTCAACAGGGAACCATGGGAAACAAACGGAGAGATCCGAAGACAGGAAAGGGGGAATCAAAGTCAGTGGGGAAAAAAAGTAGAACAAAAGATCAAGGAAAAGATTGAGAAAATGACAATGCGAGAAAGTGTGTGTGTGTGTGTGAGAGAGTGAGTGTTGACAGAGCGTTGTCTGTTGAGCGACAGAGCATGCAGCACATCAGGACCTGACTTGAATAGGTTTCGTCCCCGGACCCATTCTCCCCATGCGCCTCCACCAGACCCTCCATTCGCCCCTGGGATTGAATTAGGCCAGCCCCATTATTATACAGTTGCCATGGGGACCCTGACACCTCAGCTGATGAAGTGAGAGCCACGCAAGGCTGAGTTGCTGATCAGTATGTATGCGTGCGCGCACATGTGCACGTCTCTTTGTGTATGTGTGCGTGTGTGTGGGTGTGAATTACCCTTAACACACACTGCGATGAACAGATTTCACATCTCTGCAAGCTTATCAGCCCCTATACTCTCTCTGCCTCCCCCACACACTCAAAGACAGTCTTCCCCAAGTCCCAGACATGCAGGAAATACTTCAAACAAGTTTTTACTAAAAACCGTGATTGCCAATATTGTCTCCTCTGTGTGCCCCCAGCCATTCTGGTGATCTCCACGGGAACGCTCCCCTCGCTTCCACATACAGTACATGCCTGGATAGCTGCTAAAACCTGACACTTCGCGTCGGTCTCTCCACATTGGGTTTTTGTCACCCACACAGATCTAATGGATGGCCAGAGAAAAGATGCCACCCACTGCACCATCTGGCTAATGCCCTGTCCTCTGCTTATGAATTACACTAAATTGTGCCCATGAGAGATAAGCCACATGTTCATTATGAAAGCTGCAGGGGTATTAGACATCCCCCGAGTCGCACCAAACGAGCTGCGTGTCACCGGAAGGTGTGACATACACTGCCGTACAATGGATCAAATTAAAAAAAGGAAAGAAATGCAACCTTCTCGGGGTTTTAACAGGATACATTCATCAGGCTATCCTTGACTGAGATGTCCCGGAGTTAGCGTTCTATTGTTTCAGCGGTGATTACCCGTTCTGCATCTGGTATTGATGTGTTTGTTGACTTCATACTGTGGAGACGCTCTTCGGCAAACACCTTTGCCTCACAGCTGTCAGCCGGCATTCAACATGGAATAAAACAGCCCCTTAAACCGGCAACAAACCTCCAAGTGATGGATGTCACCTCTAACACCAAGTGGCACCTTGGTGCGCTGTGGCACACAGCAGCCATTTTGTGGCGAATGCTCATACAGCCAGCGTACGTGCGCCTCCATTATGTGCCTTTATCTATGTCTAGACCTTCACGGGTGCATCTTCAGAGCATCTGTCAGCTCCTACCCATCCCCCCGGCTGCTAGGGAAGTGAAAAGTCAGGCCCCCCCATCCTCACTGTGCAAGCTAGGAGTATAGCTAGAGAGCCCAATGGGGAACCATAGCAAGGTGCGGACAGATATCTAAGAGAGCGCACATCTACCAGGGTGGTGCCATGCATAGCCATGCAAGCCGGCAGATGGGGAAGGAGGAAGCTGAAATAAAACATGCATGAGTCGCCTGCAGCCCAGGAAAATAATTACTGTCATTTAGCAGACATGTAGAGGGGCGCAGTGGGGCCCAGGCTGCCCACAGTATGCTGCCACAGCGCTTGCATACCGATGAAGCGGAGGGAGAAAAGGATGGGGAAGGGGGGGGGTGCATACTGTGAGAGAGCTTCCTTGTGTGCTGTGTTGGTAATATAGTATGTGCTGTATGTTTTGATAATGTTTTCATACCTCAGTCACAGCGGCTCGCTGGTGATTTCTTTGTTGTTATCACAAGAACTTAACGAAAGACGACACTTTCCTTTCTGGTCCGTGTTCAAGTGTTCTGATGAGAAGAATGAGATTTTCTTCCAATGACCACAGTTAGCTTCACAGTAAGGACTTTGAACCTGTTGGAGAGGGAATGTAAATATTACCCCCACCCCTCCCATCTCTCCTTTCCCTCTCTTTATCTTTTCCCATATAGCTATCGCTATTCCCATTGCACTCTTTCCACTTTGGTTGCCTGCAGTCGGTCCAAACGGAATTTATAGGAGGTGGAGGGCTGCCAGTGGAGGTCAAGCGCACAAGTGTCTCCCCTCCCGCCTCACTATCATTCTTTATGGCCAGTCTAGTGCTGAAGCCTTCATTACCCTGAGTTATATTCTGTGATTATTACCTCTCCCCGTGGCCCAAGCAGGCCGGCCCTGGCCCCATCATCTTATCATCTTACCCCGGGAGGAGCCTGTATGTGCCAAGACTCCGGTGCACTGAGAATATTGAGGAGCACATCTGTCTCCAACATGGCGCTGCTGCACATCTTTGAACTTTACAGTCTTCACATCAACATCACGTGATGAATGGGGTGTTTTCTGAGAAGATCACAAGCTCATTCCTCGGGAGCCGTAATGAGGTACAGGGAGGTGCTTTGTGGGGTGCAGAGGAACCATCGACGCGCCGACACATGTTGTGAAGAAGAGGTGATATCCGCACCACACCCCACCAGACCCGGAACAATACGTGTTCTCGCCATGCTAAAGGATTTCATGTGTCACTGTGTTTGCATTATGTCATTAACTATAATGGTTGGGTTTGTCTCAAATACACATTGAAATAACACTGCATATTTTCATACATCCTACAGTGCAATCAATATTTAAGCCTGGATCACAACAGGTTATTATGTCTGTCACTGCATGACTAAATATAGATTTTTATATACGGCTGCAGAATGCATGTAGTGATATTTGTAGCTGTGTCCTAAGTGGCCTATTGCTGAAATATCAGCGCCCGTGGTATGTCTTTTTGACAGGAACTAACTAGCAGTATTTTTGTGTTATTGTTTGAAATATGGTGGCAAACTTGACTCTGAATTGTACTTCTTAAACAAAATAAGCATGAATCCCTCAGTGGTACATTGGCTCTCCACTGATCCATAAATGGTTTGCTAAAGTAACAAAAATAAGGATTGTGGTTTCCCTCTTTAAAATAGGATTGCAGCCAATTTCTAAATCACATGTGCTGCTAAACTATATTGCATCACCACAGCTTAACATCACAGACATATCCCTAGAGTTTCCTAAAGTTTTCCTTATGTAGGTTTTTTACTATCGCAGATAGAGAACAGATGCCTCGAGACCCTGCTAAATGTACACCAGGGTAGCTCAGTGTTAAAGGAACACACTTTTACAGTTAAACAAATGTCACTTTCACTGTTATTTATTATCACTAATTGTGAGAATAACCATTCAGCCCTTTTATAAAATGTTATGTTCAGATAGTTTTGTATAATTTGTTGCTGGGTGGAACCTGCTAGAAGGCTAACCTGCATCCAGAAATGCATAGCTTGTGCAGCTAATGTAAAGCACCAGTGCTTGGTCCAATAGAGAACAGGAACAAAGTGCTCCCACATATTGTACGCATACACTGTTAAAGGAATAGTCAGCTATTGCAAGCTAATTATAAGATGATACACATTTTACCAAATTCACCAAATATCTCCTCGTATTTTGCTAGCTTGCCGTTCTCTGTGCATGTTGAAAAAATGATCCGATACTACACAGCCCTGACCAGGGCGGCCTTGAACGTTCTGCTGCCCTAGGCAACACAAAAAATGCTGCTTTGGGAATATCGACAGTGTAAAAATAGCCTAAGCTTCTAGCCTATGTCAGTGACCCAGCCTAGTCAGCTAAAAGCTGATCACTTTTTGTCAAATTCACCAAAAATATCCTTGCATTTCACTAGCTCACCTTTCTATGTGCGTGCTGACAAAATAATCCGGTAGGCTACTTTTACACAGCCCTTGCTCCGTAAGTAGTAACATAAACAAAGTGGCGCTCACAACAACAAGCTGTATACGCTTTGCTTCACAATAGTGTTTCAATGTGTGAGGCGGATATTGTTTTGATTTGAGCTCGAAGTTAGCAAACGTTCTTGAGAATGACTAACCCTGCCTGTAAATTATGCCACCAACACCTAAATGATGCTTAGAACACACGAGGGCATCAATAATTAACAAAAATGAAATAATGAATACAGTAGCCTATATCACACATAGTGTAGCACCTGTAGTAGGTCTATACAGGTGTTTACTGTATGTTTCTTGCATCATACCTTTATTATTATACTGTTTAGCCTACAATAATTTCACCCAGTGCCTTTGATGCAGAATCATCTAACATGACGGGTATGATTGCATAACATCAAGCTTGCGTTCTCAACGATAACTACCCTGCCTGACCCTGACGTCACACTGTTTAATAACCAGTGAATGTTTAGGATTGCAGCTTTTACCAGCTTTTTCTCAGTGACAAACATGATTCTGCACCTCCTTTTTCCAAAAAGTCTTTCTTTAGATGAAAATTAGATGTTCCTTAGACTCAGGGGTCTCCTCATACAACCTAGTATACAGTACACAGGCCACCTCTCTATCACAAGCAGGTGTTTGCCCAACTTGTCATAGTGTATCATGGCTACAGCGTAAATAGAGGAGACGGTTAGCGGACAGGGTCTCCATGACACACATGCTGTGCAGCTACTGTATATGAGACGGGCAGGCTGGGAGTCATGAAGCTATAACGGAGCTATTAGGAGCCCTGAGGACCCAATCGATTTCATCATTGATCCCTCCTCCCTGCCTCAGCTGGTCCAAAAAATGTGCACACGGTCGCTACAGGAAGAGCAGTGTTGTAATACACACTAGACCAGTGGTTATCAGCCCCCCCAACAGGAGAAGTGCCTCAAGTCTA
This sequence comes from Typhlichthys subterraneus, assembly GCA_027564835.1. Lineage (NCBI taxonomy): Eukaryota > Metazoa > Chordata > Actinopteri > Percopsiformes > Amblyopsidae > Typhlichthys > Typhlichthys subterraneus. Next base: position 837,358 of record JAODUH010000024.1, on the reverse strand, counting down.
AGGAGGTTCCAAAGGGGGTGTTTTAATAGCATAACATAGCATCATAGTAACATACAGAAGTCTCAGTCCTTAAACAACTATGTTTTCATCTTGCAAAAAACAAATGAAATTAAACATCTACAAAACAATTATCCTTATATTTTCTCAAAATGAAAAGGAAGACAGCTACCCTAAACACATAATTTATCTTTTACATATAGTAGTGTTCTATTGAAATGATATGAATGTTAGGTGAGAATTCCACAGAGCAAGCACTGGCTGTCAGATATATCATCTGTTCACTGTCTTGTGTTCCCTGTCTGATAGTCAGTGTTTTCTTCTTGTGTTCCAGGCCTGTTCAATATCACTCCCCGCCCTGTGTTTCATAGTCTCGTTAGTTCCACCTGTGTCCTAATCATGTCTTATGAGTTTCACCTGTCCCTCGTTGTTGATATCTAATGGTCTGCTTGATGGTCTCCCTGTGTATTTAGACCCTTGTGTTTGCCTGGGTAGTCTTGGTTGGTGATTGTTGTGTAGAAGATGCTCTGTGTTCCTGATCATAACACAGAAAGGAAGGATATTTGGGTTTGATTATTTGTTTGTTGTAACAATGCTTCTTGCCAATACATATTATACCATAGAAAAGCCTTTTGATTATTTCCCTTTTAAATGGTGCCACGTTTGTAAGGAAGATGCATTTGTGGGATGCGCAGCAGAGCGGAGTCTGTTACGCCCATGATAAATTTGCCAAATCTTCTCTGACAACAGCTTTTCTCTGCTGTTGACTCTTGTTTGGTGTTGTTTAGTGGATTGGATGATTAAAGTCTGAAGAAACAAGATATATTGGCAATAACAATTTATTTAACCAACAGGTGTATCAGCATCAGTAGCGTGTGGAAGATGCATACCCAGCCACAACAGCCTGTCACCTCCTCATGCTGATCACCAGTGGTGTGGGATGGCCTCCCATTATTCAACTAGCATTTGTCAGCCAACATCGTTGTGTTTGTAACTCTGGCATGAAGATCACGCCCAAGCAGATCCCGCAAGTGTTATCAAACTTCTTTATTTTTTGTGAGCAGTTTAGATGAACTAGAGAAGACAAGGAGGGCTACTATCTCATATTTCCTGCCTTACAGAACTGTTATCATAGAAAGTTTAGAAATAAGGCCTTACATTCGTCTATCACAATTACATTTTTAAACCTCCAAATGAAATACTTATTTGACTGCAGACTCTAACACTAATCAGCACCCAATAGTTTACAAAGCCTCTTTAATTTAGTTTTGTTTGCGTTTTCAAGTGTTGTGATTTAATTGTTAATACTGTGTCATCAATCAGAAAAGCGC
>JAODUH010000024.1:823826-834154 GCA_027564835.1 Typhlichthys subterraneus | reverse complement strand
CCCCCCCCCCCCCCCCCCCCCCCCCCCCCCCCCCCCCCCCCCCCCCCCCCCCCCCCCCCCCCCCCCCCCGACACAAGGCACAAGGCACAAAGAGGAGCTAAATAAATCATATTCACCACACTGCGCATTACACATGCCACAGCACACACACACTCTCTCTCTCTCTCTCTCTCACACGTACACGCCTACAGTACGTACTGTGAACGGCTGTGCATACAGCCACTTGATGTAGCCTCCCCAACATTACATTAGGTAACGTAATGGGCCACCAGAGAAGTACTAATGTTGGCCCCATCAGCATCTGTTACACTCACTGCAATGGAACCCGTGTCCTCCATCTCCAGGGCCACAACATCCCCGGCAGCCGCATGTCTACATACGCGGACGTAAACAACCAATCGCAGAGCTCCTCGGGGAGCACCCGGCCCTCCAGTCGGAAGGTGCGGCCCTCCGCACCATTAGGACTCCCTGCAGCACCATATATGCTAATTGATACAGTTAATCAGTGTACTGAATATATTGAGTGCTACATAAAGCTTCTGACGAATGCCTGCAATAGGAAAAATTATTATTTTATATGTTAATGATGGTTACCACAAGGGGGCAATATAGCATTGAGCGCAAGTCTGTTTATATAATTCTATTTAGATGGTTTCCTTCATTATACCCTAATGCACAGACTAAGCACTTATCAGGGAACAATAGTTAGTTAAGGGAGGAATGTACTGGGCAAACAGGCTATTCTAAGCATATTTGAATAATGGTTGTCCAATGTATATCCAACTGTAGATAAATCATGCATTCTTATCTAGTGTGTATTCGGTCTTGCAGCAGTTTCATGAAGAGCTGGCCCTGCAAATGGTTGTCAGCACTGGAGTCTGCAGAGAGAATGCCTACAAATATGCCTGGTTCTTCTTTGAACTCTTGGTTAGTCTACGCTCAATTTGAACCAATCTGATATTTGCTATTCGTCACAATTAAGTGGTTTGTGGGGTTTTTATTTTGTGTGTGTGTGTGTGCTGTGTGTGTGTGTGTGTGTGTGTAATATCTTCAGGTGAAAAGCATGGCTCAGCATGTTTCTCAGCTGGACAAAAGCAGCGTCCCGAGAAGATACCGTTTCTCTGACCGGTTTAAGGATGACATCACCACCATTGTCTCTGTAGTTACTGCAGAGATTGCGACCATCCTCAAACAACAGAAGGTAAGGATGTCAATGTCATTAATATGAACACTGTGCACTACTGGTAATTTAAAAAGTTATATTTTATTTTTCTATATTATCGGGGATCCCTAATCAGGTTCACGTTTTTAATTTGATGTGGATCCTTATTCTCTATTTGTATTGTATTGTGTGCAGACCTATCACTTGCTTTCTATATCATGTTGCCTCACACTAGCACATAATACATTAAATGTGCATGTGATCTTGTGTGTTGTATTGTACAGTGTAATGGTTATAGGGCTCTGGATGGTATTGTGAACTTGTGTGTGTGTGAATTAATATATTGTTATATCAGCGTTAACTCTACTGCTGTTGAAATACTCAACACCTAAAATAGACTAGCGTGAATCCTCTTATTCGGGGTAGCTTGTAAACATAGTTCATGAAGGCAGGGAGCAGCCCCAGATACGCCCGTCTCTCGTGCATTATAAGGTCAGCTTTCACAGCTGGACGCGAGGCGGGCTCCCACCTCCCGTAGCATGCATTATTGATCAGCACTCGTCGATTATTGTTGTTGTTCTAGGAATTGGAGCAGGCGGAGAAGGTCAACATCAGTCTGGCTTTCTTCTTGTATGACCTGATGTCTCTCATGGACAGGGGTTTTGTCTTCCTGCTGGTCAAAAACTACTGTAACCAGGTAAACCCACACATAACCTTGAGGCTGTGTAGTAGTGCGTATTTGTTGCCTGCTGGATGCATAGGGTGAAGGACGCTTTTGAGACACGCACATGCATTTGTACAGTATGTGTGCATTACGTGCAGTACAGTACAGTAATTTTAGTTTAAAATACTTTATAAAGGTTACTTTACTAAATACTTTTTAAATGTACTTAAAGCTTTAGTGTCTAAAACATAATATCATCACACAATGTATTAAGAAGGGTCAAATGAAAATAAATTGTCCAATATTGTTTCACAAGGAAGTCTTAATAAACGATATGACGAAGCTTATATTCATTCTCATTCCTAGATGTCAGCCAAGAGCATTTCTATGCCGACGTTGATCAGCATGCGCCTGGAGTTCCTGCGTATTCTGTGCAGTCACGAGCACTACCTGAATCTCAGCCTGTTCTTCAGCAGCCCCGCCTCCGCGCCCGCCTCCCCATGCCCCTCCATCTCATCACAGGTCAGTGCACTTGTCAGTGCCGTTTCTATGCAACCATGTCTTCCTTTGTACGCCATTGTGGGCCGTGCGTTCTGGCTTTGATTCTGTAACGCACTCTCCGAACTAAAATAGAGTCGCTTGTTCTGTTGTTTTTCTTCCTTCACCCGTTGCATTCTCTCTCTCTCTCTCTCTCTCTCTCTCTCTCTCTCTCTCTCTCTCTCTCTCTGTGTGTGTGTCTCTGTGTTTGTCTACAGAACTCCAGTTCGTGTAGCTTCCAGGAGCAGCAGAGGATCTTGGGGCTGTTTGAGTTGTCTCAGGAGTTCAAACAGCAGCACTACCTTACAGGTCTACTGCTGACTGAGCTCAGTGCTGCCCTGGACATGGAGTCTGAAGGGTACGCACATACAGTATACAGATTCCTCAGCTGAATGTTCGTGTGCGTCTGTCTTCTGGGCTGTAAAGAACGCTAGAGCTCTTGACGTATCCGCAGGAGAGACAAAGGTGGCGTTTGTTGTAAGGACCACTAAAAATGAGGAGACCATGATGTCATCACAGCTAAATGTCACCGCTAATTGAAAAGCCTGTTATTCCAATAAAGCTATTTGTGTTTTTATGTTTTTCTAGAAACACCGCAGACAGTCACTTTTGTGTGTGCGTTTCTGACTATTATTCAGTTGGCATAGGAAGACAATACATTACCATCAACATAAAATAAGTAATCTAGAACATACACTAAAAGGACAGCCCTTTATCTCATTATTAAAAAGTAGCCAACTTTGTTTGGAAACAGCAATGAATCTAAACAACACTAATTGTTAAAAACCAGAGCTTGAGCCCTTCCATGCCTCTCTCAGACTCAAAGAGGTGTTTTTCAAACCCTTTTTTACAATCTTGACCTAATGGACTTTTTTGTGACGTAACAGCATAATCCCCCACACATTGGCTTTCTCTATAAACAAAATATTGGTTTTGCATTTTAGCATCTGTTTGGTTAGCTGATTACCGCGACAGTATCTTGCTATAGACTAGAGGGTTTATGTTACATACGCATGTGTGTGTTTCTAGGGGAAAGGTTCAGAGGAAGGCCATACATTCCACATATAGCCTGCTATGTGCCCATGACCTGGACCAACGCTGTTCCAAGCCTGAGGTCAGGGCCAAGGTCGCTGCACTATACCTCCCCCTAGTGGGCATCATCATTGACTCCATCAACTACCTGGACTTCACTGGTACAGATACAAAAACTCAAAATGTACACAAATGTGTGTTCTACAGCATATGCTTCTGCTAACAGAGACAGAGCTTTCACACTCTGTGAAAGCCACACCAACCGGGGTAATGTAATTTCTGACTGAAGCCTTCCTAAAAGGCAGTGACAGGATGCACTACCCACAAGGTCCAGAACCCGGAACTATGTTTTCATAACCTGTCGAACAGAAACGAGTAATGGAGAAAAGGAGACCAAATTGAATACAGGCAATAGAGATACATGCCATATTGCATTGACAATTATGCAAGAGACACCACATTAATTGCCAACTGTTTTACCTAAAAAAAATTCATTATTTCACCATGCTAAATTATTATTTTGGCACGCTGTCTCAACCAGGATCCCACATTTCTCTAATTTCCCTGATAATGCTTCACGTCTTGTGCTAAAACCCAGATTTTTCAGTTCGACAGGCTATGCTAAGTTATTATAACTAAATTTTTTGGTAGAAGTCAGAAATTAAGTTGGCAAAGTCAATGGAGAGCTATGGAATGTCCCCCCCCCCTCCACCCAACTTAGTGTGGGTGGGGCTTAAATGCCCTCTCATGTCTCGATAAGTTTATTACATCTTTACTACAGAATGTTTTGAGTACCAAACATGGGAAGTCCTCAAACGACACATTGGTTGACCTCATTTGACCCTAGTTTGTTTCCCTAGTCTCTGAAGTGCGTGGCGGGAAAAACAAGGCGGGTGGACCTGAAGATGACCTCGAGAACATCCCTCCCATCAATCAGTCTGTTGCCATGGCAATTGCTGGGAATCCCTTCAGCACCCTGGGGAGGAATGCTATCATAACAATGACATCTATAGTAAGACTGTACAATTATTGTCTATGGTTATTATGATAACGGTAACCTACAGTGGCATTTCTTTTGAAATAACAAAAGTGAGTAAGTGTGTGTGTGCGCACGTGTTCATGTCTGCGAGTGTTTTGCCTCTTAACAGGTGAGTTGCTATGCGGTAGATTGATTAGCTGTCAGAATCTCACACGCACTTCATCCATCCTGAAAAATAACACACACATCTGGACGGGGTGGTTTATGGGCGGGCATTGCCATCATGTGAACAGGGCCATCCCATTCGACACGCACATCCATCATGCGTAGCTGCAGCAAAAGCATGATCACTAATAACTGAACACTGCCATTCTCTTGCTAGTGTACCTCTCAGTAGATGAACGGCATGCTGTTAGGTGATACGTGGCTGGAGTGCTTTTCCCCAGGCCTCCACAGCGACCTGGTTCTACAATGCTGACCCGGCTCCATGCTCGCTCCAGATATCATTCAGACGGTTTCCTTCCAAACGAACACGCCCTCGCTTACCTCTTCTCCTTACGACTTGCGTAAACGATGTGTCGCGTGAGCTGTAGGGGTTTTCTAAATAAGCGAATGCGCTGTTAACCCCCGACGAGCTTCCCTTAACGCAGTGCGCCGAGAGAAGCGTTGCCAGGTTCTATGTGGGACACCTGCAGCTGTAACGGGCCTTAATGGCTACATTTATCAAAGCTGCCACGTGGCGGAACACAGGCATCCCACAATGGTGCCCTACCCATCCATCACCACGTGGATGATGGTGAATTAATCAAATTCCACATCTACAGTAGATTTAACTCCTATTAATCTATGAACGGGTGAATTCGCCTGCAGAACTGTGAGCCACTTTCTACATCTACCGTATATAGATGTTTGTAATGTAAAATGTGTGTTTTTTGTGAATTACTTTTTTGTGAATTACTTTATTGGTCACATTCATAGACTATATAAATGGACAAACCTGACATTTTTAGCGTGGTGTCTATGGGCATTGACAGCCTTTTGCAGCCACCCTCAAGTGGCCATTCGATGTACTGCAGGGTTTGTATTATTTTTCAGCACCGGAGGTTCCAACTTGGTCACATTTACCAAATAAATGGCAACGCTACATAAAGCTTTTTCTGCTCTCCACAGCAAGGCAAATCGGTGGCCACCCTTGCAGCAGACACCAGTCGCCACCTGCTGGTGTGTTTCCTGTGGGTGATGAAGAACGGCGAGAAGAGCTTGATCCAGCGGTGGACCGCCGACATGCCCCCCTCCCACCTCAACCGGCTCCTGGAGCTCCTCATCATCTGTGTGTCCTGCTTCGAGTACAGGGTCAGTTTACAGCAGCAGCTGCATTAGGGTTTTATTAGTGCTAATGTAAAGTGTGTGTGTATGTGTGTACAAAAAAATGTAATATAGCTATTGAATGAACCTGAGACCCTTCAAGATAAACATGCATGCGTGGAGACGCATAACATATTATTTCCCATACTGAGTATGGAAAATAATGGCAAATGATAACTGGTGCCTCTGCCAACACTGAGTAATTATGAGTATGTCTCATGTCGTGTCTGTATAATATATGTAAATTGTGCTCTTGGATGTGTGTGTGTGTGTGTGCACCTGTGTGTGTGTGCATACATACATGTGTGTACAGACGAAGCAGAGCAGTGACAAGGTGAGCACCCAGGCCCTGCAGAAGTCCCAGCAGGCCAAGCTACAGCTGGAGGAGGCCCTGCTGGGGGGCGTGGGGGCTCGGGGACAGATGATGAAGCGAGTGGGAGGTACTGTACCGTGCGTCTTGCTAACTAGCCCACACACACAAGCACCTAATGCTAAACCTGACATTAGCATTGGTTACTGAGCACACTTTAGCAGTTCTTTTTATTCCTTTTTATTTTGACTGTGTGACCCTTTAACCCCTGCCAGGAATGGACAGGGCCATGGGTAGAGAGAACCTACGGTGGAGGAAAGACCTGACCCAGTGGAGACAGACAAATGACAAGCAAGACAAGTACTCATCCCAATTTTTGCTCGATTGCAGTTTTTAGATTTCTTGTATATGGCGAATGCATATATAGCGTGTAGGGTAACTTATGATTTGTGCAAGAACACCCAGGAGATAAGACAAGAGCTTATTGCCAATGAGGATAGTGATAAATGAGTATGGGAGCTCTCGCTGCCTTCTAAATCATTCACTTGGATCTTCACTATCAGGACGAAGGCAGAGTTGGACCAGGAGGCTATTATCAGTGGAAACCTGGCCACAGAGACTAACCTCATAGTGCTGGACCTGCTTGAGACCATTGTGCAGGTCTGTGTGTTTATGTAATGTACAGCAGCTAAACCCGCTTTCACTGCAGGACACAGTCTGCACTATTGCAGTCCACACTGCTGTAGTTCCATGACATATGTATATACATATACATCACATAACATATACACATTGTGTTTAGTGGCTGAACGATATTTCTTATTCACACGGCGTCAATTTTAAGTCGCATTGGAGCAGCATGCAAATTCTAAATGTTCACGTGTCAAGTAATGTGTAATGTGTCTTAAAAAGCCGTCATCAGTGTTCTTCAGTGGTAGCACGAGTCCTGAGACGGTTCTGTTTTAAAATGTTTTCTGCTGTAGGGTGTGTTGGTTTACTGTGCTGTTTGTCTCCCCGACAGGCGGTGCCCTTGTCGGAGTGTAAAGACGGCGCGGTGGGTGGGGTGCTGAAGGTGTTGCTACACTGTTTCACCTGCAACCAGAGCACCACCTTCCTCTCTCATGCCTTCAGCACGCTACGGGCGCTCATCGTCAAGGTACTTTCTTCCTTACCGCGTGTGTGTGAGTGTGTTTGCATGCATGGTGTGTAATGGCTGCTATTGCCTAAATTAGGTGTCATTGTTTGTTAGTAGAGGTGGTCTCCCGCTGACTATAATTGTATACATTTAGGAGAATATGCACATTCTTGTGCATTAAGTGTGTGTGTGTGTATGTGTGCGCACAGTTTGGGGACCTGCTGTTTGAGGAGGAGGCAGAGCAGTGTGCAGACCTGTGCCAGAAGGTTCTGCAGTACTGCAGCAGCCCCGTAGATGAGAACCGGAGTCAGGCCTGTGCCACCCTGTACCTTGTCATGAGATACAGCTACAGCAACGCCAGCGTAAGAGGCATACGCACACGCACACACACGCACACTATAAAGTTACATTGTTACATGAATGTGGATCCATCTACTAGAGAGAAGGCGCATGCATTAGGCAGACATTTCTAGGCATGCATGACAATCAAGGTAAATACGCTGGCACATTTATGTTTCGCAGGATGTTATGCATGCACACGGACGCGTGGGTGCGCGCGCAGACACACACACACACACACAGCTCTTTCCTGTGTAAAAAGAGTGAGTTACACAGATTTAAATCCTCTCTCTCTCTACTATTCCTCTGCCGAGTAGCTTTAATGTCTTTTCCATTTCTATTTCTAGGCTGCTGGAGAAAGTTTCAGCTGAGGGATGTGTCTCTGAGCACCGCACAGAGAGATATGTCACTGTCTGCCCCCCCCTAACTAATGACAGCCAGATACGTCTGTGGGGGGGGGCTAACGTATGCATGGGTCTGCGTTAGTGAATGTGCCCCACAGGCTCTAGAGCGAAGCAGGGATGGAGATGGATACATTTGGGGAGAGGAGGGGTGCGGAAAGGAACGAAGTCCTGGTGGTGACTGAAGTGTGTTTTGCCGTAAAGGGAGAGGAAAGCAAAATGGGCGAGGGTACACCCGTGTCTTCCTTTCCTCGGCAGTCCGGTAGCTTCTATTGCGTCACATGTTCTGTGTCAAGTGAGACACATCTCTATGTGGCTTATGCACATACACATATTATAGGGTCATTTCGCTGTGATTGTGTTAGCACTGTGCACAAAGAATGAGCTGTGACATGAATGAGCGTAGTATCCGCCTGCGTTCTCCCTCTGTTGTCATTCTCATATTAGATTTCCGTGACGGAGACAGTTTTCCAGAAAGAGATGCAATCCATAGAAACATCTTTCTATGGTTACAGCCCCGTCCATCTGCAGAGAGAGAGAGAGAGAGAGAGAGAGAGAGAGAGAGAGAGAGAGAGAGAGAGAGAGAGAGAGAGAGAGAGTGAGAGAGAGAGAGAGAGAGAGAGAGAGAGAGAGAGAGAGAGAGAGAGAGAGAATTACGTGTTGCCTAAAGCCATCATTTAGGCTGCTTGCGATCTCTCAAAAAACATGCGCGCACACACTCACTCACTCACTCACAAACCGTTAAGGGGCAATGATGGGCGGTTAGGTTCTGGCTCCATGCTCACTTGAACAGAATGGGGCCGTAGAGATGATCCATGGGTGATTATGTCTGCACTAATGGGAGATCATTTCCCGCTTAGCTGGCCATGCTTGAGATAGATGGAGCCGCACGCACACGCGCGCAGACACAGTCGAGGGATGGAGATGGTGTGTTCTTGGATGGTATTATGAAGAATACAGTAACACAGGAAGCCAGGGAAATGAAATAAGGAACGAGAAGATGGATATGAAATATAGACCAGATTTGTAATGTGCTTTTTTTCTGTATGTGTTTTACAGAAAATCCTTCCCAGTGCCAAAAAGGCAAAACGCTAGAAATCTTTCCAAAGGGAACTCTTGTTCTCTGTAACAACCTTGTATCATTATGTCTCTGTGCCTTTACTAGACCTGTGCACAAAACACAATTGACGTGCAAGACACAAAAGCATTTAATTATTGAATTTGCACAGACATTTACTATGAGTGAAAATTAGTTCCAAAAGTCATTGCATCATTTTACCTTTGCAGTAAAGCCTTCTCTAGAGTCCAAAACAGGGAATTGGCACATTTGTTACCAAGTTAAAGCCAATGAAACATGTTCCCTCAGGAGTGGGGGCACGGTGAGAGCTTGCACCTGGTAAAATAGACAGTTTTGTAATGGCCTGTGTCTTCCGTCTGGCCGTGTCAGAATTTCTCCAGGGTGAAGATGCAGGTGACCATGTCTCTGGCCTCTCTAGTGGGCAAGTCCTCAGACTTCCACGAGGAATATTTACGCTGCTCGCTCCGCACAATACTGGCGTACGCAGAGGAGGATGTTGAAATGCAGAGCAGTCAGCTGCCATCACAGGTAACTAGCATCCAATACACAACGCATACTGTATGCAGTACTGTACACAATACAAGTTAGCAGGAGCAGGAAGGTATTATGCAAAGAGAGAAATTAATTATTTTAAACAAATTAATGTTAACTATGGTTGTTAACATTATATATGGTCATGATTTTAGCATATGTATTATTCTACTTTTATTCTTATGCTCCAGTATTCCAGAATTGTGTTCATTTTATGTAAGGTTGAAACTATTGTATTTAAATATCAAAATGTATAGTTTTACAATCAGCTATGATTTTATTTTTTAAACCTAGATGATTGACTAGTGTTTTGGCCTTTATAGTGTCAAACTATTTCTGCTTTAGCTTGCATGTTGTTGTTGTTGTTGTTGTGTTCAGGTGGATGAGCTGCTGAGGAACCTCAATGGTATTCTGTCAGACACGGTGAAGATGAGAGAGTTTCAGGAGGATCCAGAGATGCTCATGGATCTCATGTACAGGTCAGACGACAGCTGATGATGATGATGATCCTTTATTGTATTATTATTATTATACAATTTAAATGTCCTCCTACACTATATGTCCGTATATCACTATGTGACTTTTCTTTGATAAACTACTTATTAATAATACGTCATGGGTTCTTGAACATTACTACATACTGTACACAGTGTGTAGATGATGTAAAATTCGCTATGGTAATTGTGATTTTACACAAATGTGATTGATAGTTCAGCCCTATTGTCCATGTGAATGAATGTCTTCCTTTCTCTTCATTGCTTTGCATCTTCCCCTCTCGGTGGGGGGGGGGGGGGG
>JAODUH010000024.1:796305-810944 GCA_027564835.1 Typhlichthys subterraneus | reverse complement strand
TATACGTAGACGAGCCAGCGCCCACGGAACATTGGACGCTGATTGGATTAAGATTTAGAGGCGGGACAGTCAGCTACGTAGCGCACACTGGTAAGTTGGAAAATTCCCTCCTCTCTCCTTCTCCTTTGGCAGTGCGTCGCCCAATCGCCCTAATGAACAAACCGTCCCTGCGTCTCGGTGCCCTCTCGGATCCACATTCTGGAGCCGAAACTTGTGCAGGAATGAGGTTTTGTGTCGCTGGTTCTGGAATATGCCCGTGATCTGATAATGCATGCAATATTCCATATTGCCAGTGTCATGGCAAAAAGTGATATAAAGTTGGCACCCTTCTTCGACGCGGGTGATATTCCCACCAGCGGGCTTTGTTGTTTGCACGTCTGGCCGAACTTGGTGTGGAGGTTCTTTCTATGGGATCGGTGTTGGAGCGGGAACCTGTTGTGCAGAGAATGCTGCTGGGGTTTCTTTGGTCTACCGGCTTGTTTGCCCGTATTTGACTGTCTGTTCCTGTATACGGACTGTGAGAGGCAGCAATGGCTTTGCGTGCGCCTAGTCTGCCTAGTCTTACACAGAAGAAGAAGAAAGTGCCGCCCGGAAGGAGCAGCCCGGTCAATTTGAGAGACACACGGAGAAACGGATCACAGAGAATATCTTTGAGTGGTTGGTTTCCGACGTTTTTTGGTTGTGTTTTTACCAATTGCAGTTAATACACGGGTGCGGTTAATAGACAAGTTTATTTCTAAGAATGACATAAAATACTGACATGCTGTTAATATACGGTGTGGTTAATAGTAATGCGGGTGTGTACTGAAAGCTGGCATTAGCGGGCCAACGTACACATGCGCACATGATCACATTGATGGGGGGGGGGGGGCATGGCTGGGTCAGATGCACATGGAGGAATGTGGCTGTGTAATTGCGTGTGCTGCCGCAGAGCGGGGAACAAGAGGGCGGAGCAGGTCGTGAAGAGCAGTGTGCCGGGCAGCTGCTCCACCACAGGGCTCTCCCTAGGAATGTAACCCCGCGCAGGCAACAGCTGCTTGGGCTACGCAGGCCCATAAAAGGCAGGCCCGGCGGAGGTGTGTGCGCTTCGACACACACACACACACATGCACACAGAGACACACGCGCGCACACAACACAGATATCAAAGAAACCCCCCAGGCCAGAACACAGGTGAGATTATTAATTGAAGCACACCTACTTACTATTTTTTTATTCCTGTGCAACATGGCGGGACAGATTGCTTGTGTTGGTCACCAAGTGGATATTCTATAATGAACACATTAAACAGGACTGAGTTGACATGCTGTCGTGTTGCAGTCTAAACAAGCAATCTGTGAAGATGAGATATTGAGAGTGACTAACACAGGAACCGTCTGTGCGTTTTATTTTATGTTGATTTGCAGTGTGTGCACCTGCAACCACTGTTGTTTTTGTGCCGATCGCTATAGCCCCCTGCCTGCCAGCTACTACAGATGGAAATGAGATGTATCCTGCACAGCATATTTCTCAAGCACTGCATGTGATACGCAATAGCTTATAAGCAAAATACACCTGCACAAAATATATGTCCATATGTATTTATTACAGGTATACACCGTAGGAAATATGCATAAGCCCATCCAGAGAAGGTGTGTGTGTGCGAGACATGAAAGAACGGAGATACTAGTGTTTTATGTTGTAAAATACAGCCTCCACCTCCATTCTGAACTTGTGTTTATTTAGAGGTGGACACAAATGTGCGTTGTTTGTCCGTGGAACATTGCTCTGTCTCCGTAGTGTGGCCTCATAAACAGGTGGCACGCAGAATGCGTTGGAGCAGCCACTGGAACATGCATGTCAGCATTATCAAAACAAACGCACGCACACAGTGTTTGTTCACCGGAGTGGTTCGTAAGCACTAGCCACTTCTGAGTAACCGTAGAAGGGGTTGTAGTAATGCTAGAGTGCCACCCATGCACGTATGCAGGCGCACACACACATATATATATATACACATGCGCGCGCACACACACACTAAGCAGATGATGAGGGATGATGATGGTTGAGACGGGGGCAGAACCAGGCTCTGATCTCCCCTGTAACCGCGGCAACAGAGCTCCTATTGATCCTCCGGGAGAAAGGCCAGGCATCAGCTTTCACGCACACTTGCTCGCACGCACACACTTGCACGACTCATTTTATTTGAAAACACACAGATGCACCGAGTGACAGCGGTGCTTTTCATCCTGAAACCTATCTCAGACATGCTAATCCTCATATAGGGAACTGTGTATCTGTCTGTATACTATCTACATCTCAGGGTTCAGTTCTGATAACGCCACATGACTCATTCTGTTCCTGCTGCTGCGAAGGATTTTGCTATATACAGTGCAGTACTGTAGCACTAGCCAAGGTAACACTAATTTTAAACGCTGTGTGTTCCCTAAACACAAGACACAATTATTTTGTGGTTGACACGAGAGGATCTTTCAGCACACTGTGCAGTTGCCATCTGTGCCTGTGTTACTCATTCCTTGCTGCTCTGCGTGCATTTGGCTCTCAGGTCAGGCATCGCTGGTGTGAGCTGGTGGTAAAACATGGACACTCGCAGGCTTACCGTGACGTGGAACACTTCTTGGTTCACGACCAGGTAAAACACTGTACACACACTGTTAAGCACGCATGCTACAGTATGCACGCATGGATGCTATGTCCTTACTTACCAGTGCATCCACGGCGCACGACGCCCCTCCCTACCTCAAGGAACTCCTTACCCCACAAACCGCCTCTTGTACCCTCCACTCTGGTCCAGCATACATCCTCAAAGCTCCCAGGACCACGCTCTGTACAATGGGAGATCAGCCGCTCCCAGACTGTGGAACGCTCTGCCTGACCACCTAAGGACACCACAGACTCTGGATGCTTTTAAATCGTAAAGCCCACCTATTCAACAAAGCTTTTTGTTGATTCCAGATCCTCTCCTTTGTCCCATCGCTTCTATGCATTATGTTTCTTTTAAATCACTGTAGGCTTTAGTGTAGCACTTTGAGATTTCTTTCGAATATAAAGTGCGTTACAAATCAAATGTATTATTATTATCATAAATATTATTATGATGCTACATTAGGTCAGCTTATTTCACTTTATTAGGACTTACTCACTCACCTCAAAAGATGTAGCCAAAGTTTAGCAGGGGGAAATAAATTACCTAATCCCCCCCCCCCCCCCCCCCCCCCCCAAATGGACAAAGGAGGTTAGAATGTGGGTGCTTTTTCCCCAGGCTATGGGCGTCTATCTTTATGGGGAGCTGATGGTACAGGAGGACACAAGACAGCAGGCTCTGGCCCGTCGCTGCCTCTCACTGGTCCAGGAGGAGATGGACCAATCAGCATGCAGAGTGGTGGAGGAGATGGTGCTCTGACCTCATAGGTAACCATTTCTCATTTGCCAGGAGACGGATGTCTGCTCTTGCCTCCATTAAGCACCTTTACGTGGCCCTCCATTTTGTGCCCTCACAGTTGGACCTTGCCAATTGGTGCAGTAACCATTAACATTTATCCCACTTCTTGTTCTTTATGTGTTTAATCCCAGAACTAACGACCTTCATTTTATGCCTGGTTTAGACTGCGCAAAATAGATTTTGACCCGATTTGGTCGTGGCCGACACATTTCTAGTGTCTGGACAAAGAACGGTAACTACTCCGTGTAGTGTGACATAATCAAAGACCAGCGATGTGGCGTCTGGGAAGCCTCACGAGGTCCCGAAGAAAAGACTAGCCTGTCAGAATGTTGTTTATTTTCCTGGCAAGTTTGACAACTCCTATGTGTTCTGACGAAGTGGTCTCTGTTGCACATATAAACACAGGCTATCGAAGAGAGAGAGTTATGCTGCCGTCGCTGCTGTCAGGTGGAACTTTACGTGGAACAAGTTAACTGAGGAATGGTTTGTTGAGCAGTGGCAACTGGTCCCATTTTTATGTTTCCTCGAGGGAGTAGGCTAGAGTACAATAACAGAATCAAAAAAGATAAAGAAATAGCAACTAAGCAACCCGGTCAGTTTGCTATAGCTGTAGCTAGGCTACGTTAACATCCACTAGTTACAGGAGCCGTAATATGGTCTGTTTAGATTTTAGTTTATGCAACACAAGGCCACTGCACAAGCATCACATTCTCGATCCCTCTTTCTCGAATATGTCGGTGTCATACGTGTAGTGTGGCCAGTCTCCCGGCCAAGACAATTCAAGATTTTATGGCACAACAACAGTCTGGCATGGTTACCATCGTAAAAGACAACAAGGTTATGAAGTCTGAACCCGGCATAAGTGGTTGGTTGTGTTTATCAGTAGTGAAATCCTCAAAAAGTATCTTCTACAAAAGATATGGAACAGTACTAAAATATTATACCAACATAAAGCAACTCCCATGGCCTATGAAACACAACAGCAATATCCACCGATAACGTATAGAAATCCCATGCTAAGGTTATCTTGCAGAAAAAAGAAAGAATAAAACAACATCCACACGTAAGTTAAAATTACGATGGTTTGATAGTACAGTTTGACCATCTCCTACCTAGCCACCATGGCCTCAATAAAAGACACTTTGTGCTCGATCGATCCTGATTCTATATGCAGTTAGGGAAGGGCCTCTCATTCCTCTCTGAGCCCACTCATTGTGTGCGCGCGTTGGCACGGTTGCATTCATGCCTCCGTATTAGCGTGCGTTGCCTGGCCCTGCACGTGTGCGTGTGTAACTAAATTAATGGGGTTTTCCGCCATAATTTCACAGGATGTGTTTGGGAATGTGTTCTTTAAACAAACGGGAGAAGGCGAGAGTCCAGGTCAGGTAATGCCTCTGTTAGATGTGCAGTCATTTTAGCAGTGCTTACCCTGAAACCCTCCTTGTGTGTGTGTCTGAAACCCACTGGGACCTTGGGCATCTCAGAACAGCGAGGGGTATATTACTTCCCTCCCAGAACGAGGAGAAGTGAGAAATGTGTGGTTAGGACAGACAGAAAAAAAAGATATGGATGGATGGGAGGAATGAAGTGAATACCGGTCTCTTTGAAGGCGTTTATATATTCATTGGACTCATGGCGTTACAGGAATGCAAATGTTTAACTGACTGCAGACCATTATATGATCTTGACTAAAACAACTTTCCTACTGTAAATCACTCCCTAGCTGTTTTAAACACAGACGGAATGTATATAAAAATGTACTGTATATAGTATATACAGTATTGGGTCACTTCAATAACAAACATGTTGTTTTTTAAAGACCTTCAATACTTCAAGGCTTTTTATACTTTGTCTTTGGAGAAGTGTTTTGGGTCTTTAACCACCGGCTGCAGTGTGTTCTTATCTGTGGACCCATCCAGTGAGCATTGGTCCATGAGATTCTTGTGTGACCTTGGGAGACACCAGATATAGTAAATACTTCTCAACGTCGACCTTAAAGCCCCACATCCTATTCCAGGCTGCAGCAAGGCTTCTATACTTCTATAGACACGCACACGCTGCAGTATATGTAAAAAGCATTCGCGTCCTGTGTCTCTCATTCTTGATAAATTTCTCTGATAGGCACACACACATGAACAGTGCTTGTCTGTTTTGGGTCTACAGGACTGTGCCATAAATGCTCACTCGCCTCAAGCCACCTCCCTGTGGAGTCTCCAAACTAGTACATGGGTATGGAGCTGCGTGAGACAGCAGAGAAGAGTATAGGAGAAGCCTCTCGAGATGCATGTTGGCCTGAACTGACCCTCTGTAAAGCACACACACAGTCAGATCCACTCACATCCAGATCGCCCTCCAATTAAAGTGATGGATGAGCCGTCCCATGTCTTTGTGTTTTCATACTGCTGGGAGATACACCGATGTTTTAACTCTGCGCGCGTGCACGCTCCCGTGCGCTCTAGGCATGCATACTGCACGTGCGTGCGCATTCCACGCATGTGAGATCTCAGAAAGACCGGCAGTCTTGAACATATGCTCTGCATGCAGACACATGCAGAGAAATGACATAAATGGTGAATAATAATGATAGTAATTAAAATAAAAACCATGTAAGCGCCATCCCACCCAAGTAATCCGGGATGGGATTGGTTCGGTACTTAGCGTACACACACACACACACGAGTACAGTTCAGAGGGATTAGGTGTGTTGTTGTGTGTGAAAACAACATGTCTGTCAGGGTGCACTCCCTTCTCTGTGTGTTTTTGTTTTTTTTGGAGAACGGGGGTAATTCTTTCCTCCGCTCTCTCCCTTTTCCCGGTACATGCTCTGGAATCCCTCTTGATCTGCTTAATGAGGGGCATATCGCCGGTGTAGCCGAGCGTGGCCAATGGGAGAGCAGGGGGGGTGGGGGTGGGGAAAGCTAGCCAAGCGCACAGAGAGAGAGAGACATGACCTTTCATGTCGGCTTCAGACAGCACACATGAGACAGAGAGAGAGCAGGAGAAGTTGGCGATCTACAAACGTTGGTATTTTTTACGTTTCTCGCTAGGGGAGAGAGGTTGGGTACCGACAGAGCGGGGGGGGGAGGGAGAGGGGGAAAAATAAAATAGAGAGGAGCTCTTGCTCTTTCATGTCTGGGCTGTGTGGGTTCCTGGCGTGCTGATTTGTGACTTATGATAAAATCACATTGCCAGGGATTACCACACAGCCTGGGCCCATCCAGCTGCCATGGAAACTACAGTAGCCCCCCCCACACACACGTCCCCAGAAGACCCAAACTTAATAAGGCATGACTAGAGTGTGTGACCTCAGTTTTGTGTGTCGTCGTGTGGGACCGATGAAACGGTTACTCTATAACTAGTCTATCACTGTGCAGCAGCGTCTGTGTTTCTCCTATGACCAGTTGCCGTTTCTAAAGTGAATGTGGCACACGCGTTACGCACAGTTGCAGAGCGTTCCGTCACATACATTTCCTCTTCACACATTTGAAATCTAGCTTATACATCTTCGTATGGCTTAACGCGAGGCGTGCGTGCGCATGCAGGAGACTCTCAGAGCATCTCTCCAGCCAGGTGCAGAGCTTAGCTGATTGGTGAACAGTGATTGATCTCCTCTTTGTTCACAGTGGCTAAGTTCTGCACCTGAGGAGAGCTTGACCCAGCACGCAACAAAGAAAGCAAAGAATAACAATGAACACACCAATGCTGCGGCCCCACTAGTCACATGGCTCTGTGTGCGTGTGTATTTGAGTGTATTTGCATTTTTCACTCCAGTCTTACCTGTTTTTCTTTTCTCTAAATGAGTTGCACCCATCTTTCCCTCAGCACCGTCTCCTTCCTTCCTATTATCTACCCTTGTTTCCCCTCCTCACTCCCTTTCTCCTCATCTTCGCAGTCTGTCAGCCACACAGACACACACACACACACCGCTGCCTAAATACACACACCTGTCTTTTGTTTGTCCAAACCACGAGGCAAACTGACACGTTTGACGCGTTGCGCGACGTCGCTAATGAGTTGCACGCTTCGTCCCGCTGTTTGTTTTTCTCTTCGATCCCCCTCCACCACCCCTTCCCCATACACGGGTACACACACCGTCTCCATCTCTGTGGTTCAGCTGTAGTGTTGGAGAGTGTAGCCCAGGTTAAACCGTGCACTGCTGTGGATGGTGAGAGTGGAATACCTCAGGAGACACTGTGACGGCTGACGCTACTAATGAGACCTAGGGAGACCCAACTGTTGCTAGTTTTTCTCCAGCTGTCCTAGAACTCCAGGCTTCTTCTTGTTCATCGTCATACATCATTTTTATTCTTGCTATGGTAGTGCAGGACCCCTCCCTCTTCCCAGTGTTATCAGATACTGCTGAATTTTAACATAGTACTTTCACATATTTACATAAGGGCAATAGCGATTGAGATGCACGGATAACATCGTACATCCATGCTGTGGAAGAAGCCTCAGCAAAGAGTTAAATCTATGTACACACCTTATTACAGATGTCAGACAATATATTATTTTTTAAGTCATCTCTCTGGTTTAGTACAAGCACGTTTGCTCAACAGCAATTCTAAGATTTCTCTTGTCAGCAAAACTGTGAGTGGTTTGAATGCATTCTTGAACACACTCAAAAAGAAAATAAATGGATCATAACACATTTTGGTTGACAGAGAATTTGGGAATCCCCCATAGCTATGGGAAGGGTCCCAAATCAGTAAAGATAAGGTTAACGGAACAATTCAAACTGATAGTAAGATTAACAACATTCTCACCGCTGACAACACAGCAGTTAATTTCAGATACGATGACACCATAATGTGTATGTTTAGCATTATTTTTAACATTATTGAAACTGTCTAAATAGGCCCTAAAATAGAACTTTATATGCTAACACGTAGAGTGACAGTGAACTATATACATAAACACAGTTAGAACACTGTAGTAAATGTGACTAAAGCATGCATTTGAACAACATACACAATAGCTAGTAAAAAGAGAGAAAAAAAAGTTATTTTTATCGTTTCACTGGCATTGTTTTCCATTGCTGCGATTGAGTAATGTTGTTCTCCATTGTTCTGAAACGATAGCAACGGTGACAGATAGTTCAAAATGTATTTTAAAACTGGCCATTCTATAATATTCGGCTGGGGAGGCATTGTCGCGCTCTATATTCATGCAGACAAAATGGCGACTAAATGAGGACAGATGTGTGAATCAGAAATGAGGGCCATGTGGAGCCTGCCTGTTTTAGACCTATATTTAGGGCCTGTTAAAAGAGTAATGACCATCAAAGGCCTGTAAGAGGCATTGCCATCTGAGCCCATATCTAAAAGGTGATTTATTACACCCTAATGGGAGGGAAATTGTCCTCTGTACATCAAAAGACAAAAGCAATCTTGTACAAAGACTTCCAAAATAATACCAGCACAAACAAAGCTCCATTAATGCTATACATAAACGTTACTGCTAACCTCTTCGATGTCTAATGTATTTTATTTAGTAACACTAACGTCTTTGACCTAATTGTATTTAAAATGCATGCCGTCATCGTTTACATTTTTCAGTGATGCAATATACATTGTGGTCCCTATGAAAAACAGCCTAATTAAATGTTACGGTAATTATAGACGTTTTCCTGATTTAACCCGTTCCCCGAACAGCCCTTTGGTCTTTTCTTCCAACGCTGTGCCAGCGTTAAGTGGACCTGTATGTGGGTTACATTCCTCATCTCATACCAGCCAGCAGCGGTCTCTCTGGACCTGGAGCTGTGAGGTGCCCTCACTGTCAGCCAGGCACACAGTTCACCTGGCTTCCACAAAGCTTCACTGTAAACAGGCCCAGCTTGGTGATTACGAACAACCCTGATCTAGTGTCATAAAAATGACACTTAATTCAACTGGATTACATTAGGGAAAATCATTCACAATCATTTGTAGGTTTCAGTTTAAAAGGTGTTGTTTTAAACAATACAGCAGGTAACAATTTAGTTCTATGGAGTGATATAGTGGAGTAATTGAGCATGACGTCACACTCCGTGTGTGTGTCGTGTAATCTAAGCGACTTCCTTTGTTTTCACAGCCGGTCTGGCTGCGCTGTATTGGTCTGAGATGCTGATACCTAGCGAGACATCTAGCGGCCGACAAGATCATGCATAGTTTAAAGATTATCTTAATAATAAAAAAGAAATGTATAAAAAAAGAAAAGGCTGAGGCTGAGTGCCAGTTTTGAATGAGATGTTAATTCAACAGTACTGTATATTCAAACCTATACAGACTGGAATGTAGTTTCATGAGGTTAGGTTTAGTTAGTAGTCGGGTTTAAAGAGTTCCGACTAGGGCTTGGCCTCCTGTGCCTACTGAGCTGATAATCAGTTCTACAGAACCACTGGCTCAGTTCAGCAGGAACAGGAGTCTGGTCCACTCACCATCAATCAGAGCCAGTTTAAGCCACAGAGGAACATGTCCGTAACATAACATGCACCAATCGACAAACGCAAACCCCCGAATGACCTGAACCCGAACCTGATGATGTGTTTGTCCTGGAAGATTGTTACAGCACCATTATTTACATAAATGTATTATATAATTAGATAAATATAATTGTTATAAATGCACTAGTCGGTTGCTTTGCTAAGTCACTATTCTTCAGCTCAGAGTAACACGTCACATGCGTACATGATTGCATTTCAGTGGCTTTTTGATATATGCACATCATTAAAACCCACATTTTTCTCGTTTAGAGTCACATTATTAAATGGTCATCTTCGCTTTAGTCGGATGTCTACATTACAGCCGAGAGATAAATGAAGGTATTCACGAATTGTTCTCCGATACATTTGTCTTCTACAGGCTGTCTTCGGCCGGAGGTGAATGCAGCCTGGCTCAGGAAACTGCTGCGCTTACTTCCTCTGCCGAACACTCAAACCCCGAGCAACTCACTCAACAAGGTGCACCAGAAGGTTCCCATACCCAGAGCTGGCTGACATGTTTTACAACACAAAGTGCTATTCATCATTCTGTAAAGAGAGCCGTGTGCATAAATAAAAATGACTCACCATTTACTGTTCTCAATAACGACCAACCAAACATACATAGGGTTGACAGCTTAGTTGTCATCTGTTGCAAAGTGCTTTTCAACACGATATAATTGATAGGCAGTATTGCTTTGGCCATACTGTACAGTAGCTTCCTTTGGATGTAAATGAAAGTTTGTTAGCTGTACAGAGGGGGATTTGCTCAATTCTCTGGGTTTCTGTGGGTCTCTCTGTTTAGTCTGATTCTGGGACCTGGATGAGAACATTTAGACTCAACATACTTTCAGGTGCGTTATGTTTTCATACATAACAATTACCTCATTCTGCCCTGAAATCACTGCCTTTGGAAAATGTACGAGAAGAGGTGGTCCATTGTCCGGTCATTGTAAATAATTTCTGTGATATTTACTTCGTCAGCAAATAGAATGTCTATTTTAACTACTTTTTTTTTTTTTTTACATAATGATTTAATGGTTTGTCATCAGTACAAAATAAATATCTGATCCAAAACTAATGAGTCGTTTTTAATTATTCTCATCATCTGAGTTCTCATGGCTATTTATTTAGCAGCCCAACAGCAAAATCTAATCTTGCGATCATATCCATTGTCTGACAAGACTGAAGCACTAATTAATCACATCTTATCTACCATGTGAAGTAGGAAGTCACAACATAACCTAGCAGGCTCCTTCAGGATGCAAAACAGTTTTCTGAATATTACTGCTTTCCTAAGTTCACTTTAGTGTCAGGCAAGGACGCTTGCCTCATTTAAATATACCTCTACAAATTGACAAATTTGCATATTGACATTACCAACATTAAAGTTTCCTTGCCCATTTATGTAGATAACTATTGACACTAAAAAATACTATTACTGCTAAAGTAAGACTTCTAAGTGTACGTCACACAGAAGATTTAAATACATTTAGTGTTTGTAAATTGACCTGCAGTCACATTTACAATATGACTGCATGAATAGTTATATTAGGTAAACGTGCCTTACTCAGTAAAAGGTACCCAACACTCATGTGACACTGATACAGTAGATATTTAATATGAAAATAACAGGCACAAAAATAATATAACAGTTGGGTGTTAAGAAGTAAAATTTCCATTTCACATTGTGTTCAGCACACATTATGATTGGGTTCCTTTGCACAAACTGTAAATAAATACGCACTAAAAATCTAGCTGTTCACTTATCGTCCAACCTGCACGTCTCGGAGCCAGAATGTGTGTGTGTGTGTGAGAAGTATTTGTATTGAGCAACATTTCTCAGTGGGAGTGACATGTTATACGAGCTGCTGTTCCCTAGCAGTAAGATCTGTCACTTCCAAGGCGCCCATGTTTGCCCTGCACTGTGTGTGCGTGCATGCGTGCGTTCGTACTGTATCATCAGTCTACTGTTATGACTCCACAGTGCCTGTGTACGGCTGCACGTCTACAAGAGCACAGACATTTGTTATACTGGCGAAAACCTTCCTGCCAAATCTGGAACTCTGTGTGTGTGTGTGTGTGTGTTCTCAGCATGGTTCTGTATGTGTGGGTGTGAGCGTGTCCTTAACAGCCTTGATCCTGAGATGAACTGCATCACTGGGTGAGCGTCCTTCTCCGTTCAGCCTAAGCTCCACTGAGCGGAGAATGCGTACTGCTTCATCAGCCACAGCAGACTGCCTCACCACCTGGAGGGACGAGCACACGCACACGCACAGAGATGTTCTGCACCACCCTTTGAAAATAACTGTTTAACAGCACAATTATTTCCTGTGAAGGGATCTAACTGGGGGATTTTCTAAAAATGTATAAAAAAAATAAATAAATGAAAGTTTCCTATAGTAAATATTAACTCCTGCAGGAAAATAAACTGCTTATTCTTACAATTTATGTTGATTTGTCTCAAAATTAACAATTAGGACTCCAAATGCCATTCTTATTAATACATTCAAACACAATAGTGTATTATTACTTTTACATGCTTTTTTCAGCTCCCAGCTGAAAGGTTTTGGGTTCAAACCCCGGTGTTGACCTACCTGTAAGCATCCTTGAGCAAGATGCCTAATCCCTAACTGGTCGTGGTTGGCGATTTCTGCCATTGTAAGGCAGCCATTGGTGTATGAATGGGTGAATGTGAGCTAAAGAGCTTTGAGTGGCCGAAAGGTTAGAAAAGCGCTATATAAATGCATGTGTAAATTTACCATTTACACATACATGTTGTGAAATTCATCCTCTGCATTTAACCCATCCCTCAAGGGGTGTGCCGTGTCATACTAGTTGTTATTCAAAAGAACCAGATAAGATAAATATGGACAAGGTGTTTCCTCACCTTGCATACAACCTCTGTCGCTCCACCTGATGGATTCTGGGAAAAAACTGCAAAGTTGACCAAGAGGCTGAGGACCATCATTTGGGCTAGGTGTGGCTGCTGTGAGCTCATTATGAAGAGCTCAGCCAATGACTGCAGACCATCAGCGGGAAGGGGAGGAGCCGATATGTGACATACAGATCTCATGCGACACCATGCCTCCTTGGCATTTACCTGAAAGTAAAAATGTGACATTTTTTAAGTTATTTAAAAAACAAACAAATACTGTATTAAAATACTAGAAGTCTTGAGAGTATACACCCATCCATTAGATTGTATGGGGAGGACTACTTATTATTCAATGTGCATGAGGCTCGTGGCAGGCTTGTAAGCAGAGACTAACAGACAGCAGGCTGAAACCCAGGCAGCCTGGCCAGACACACTCAAGAGAGAAAATCAATACTAACTCAGCCTTGATTACCCGAGCTATTCTGGTGTCTCCAGTAAGAGCAGGGCCACTGACAGAGCCTCAACACTGTCCTGCTGCCATGTTAGGCTATAACACAGTGGCACACACACAGACCAAAAGTGGGTAGGGACCATCACAGTGTAGCCGCTGGCTCCCCCAACCGCACACGTGTGACTTGGTGTAAACACTCAAAGGAAATCGTTGGGAAATGGACGAAATACCGTTTTGTGCCGGAGTGGTATTTCTTCATCTTCTGTGAGGGTCAGGGTTGGGTTTCTTGTTTATGTTAAAGCCATGCATTTTAAATGTGCTGTCTGGAGGTGTGTACATATTTACTTGAGTTGTTTATGTTGTGGTGTAAAATAGTTTAACCCAATGGTAGTAGAACAGTGAGTCAGTAAGCGAAAGGAATGGGCAGTACCTAAACCAGAGGTCTTCAACAGAGGGTCTGGGTCGGGACCCCTAGGGATTTCCTAGGAACCCCTATGTCCTCAGAGGTACTGCAGGGGGTCCTCCAAATTATTGGATCACAAACTTTATTTTCTTACAAAAATTTAAATATCAGACAATATACATTAACATAAATAAAACCTGTGCTATAAATATATAAATATGTCAACAATTATTTTATTGGCTTAGTTAGTGGCCTATGTTTTAGCACTATAAGCCCCTCTACACTTTATTGTTGTCCCGGCAAATAAAGGGGGTCCGGTCGACCCTGTGCCGTGTCTATCAGCCAAGGGGTCCTTGACCCGAAAAACGTTGAAGACCTCTGTATACAATACATTTTGAAAATATAATAAAACTGAGCATTATCCCCTCATTAATTGTAGCTCAGACTTGCTTATCTCACGAGGGGTAGTGGTTATGTTACTGTTACAACACCGCAGCGGCTGTGAGGGGAGATAACGCTAGTTTCAACCAAAAGGGTGTGTCCAGTTAGCGCAAGGTTCAACCACAAACACGCATGCGTGACGCTCTTATTTGGCTGCACACGTACCAGCTGTGCTGCTCTGTAGTGGCCCCTGTTGGTCGGGTGGTGGTAGAAGGTGAGCAGCCACAGCAGAGGGTCACAGTGCTCAGGCGCCGCTGACACCAGCAGCTGGACAGCCACCTCCACCCAGTGGGCACACTGGACCAGCAGGAACCAGGCCTCAAACAGAACACAGTGACCCCTGCTGGATGGGAGGAGAAAGTGCATGCAAGGTTAACGTTAGAAATCACTGATCTAGTTCAGGGGTCAGCAATTATGTTTGGCCTTGGGCCAATATATTTTTCGACTATAGGCTAGAGCAGGGGTGCCCAACCCTGGTCCTGGAGATCTACCGCCCTGCATGTTTTAGATGTCTCCCTGCTCCAACACACCTGATTCTAATGAATGGCTCGTTATCAGTCTCTG
>JAODUH010000024.1:754651-776142 GCA_027564835.1 Typhlichthys subterraneus | reverse complement strand
AGACTCCATCTCATGCTACCACTAGAGTGAAAGCACCGCCAGCATTCAAAAGTGACCAAAACATCAGCCAGGAAGCACAGGAACTGAGAAGTGGTCTGTGGTCACCACCTGCAGAACCCCTCCTATATTGGGGGTGTCTTGCTAATTGCCTATAATTTCCACCTGTTGTCTGTTCCATTTGCACAACAGCAAGTGAAATTGATTGTCAATCACTGTTGCTTCCTGAGTGGACAGTGTGATTTCACAGATGTGGGATTGACTTGGAGTTACATTGTGTTGTTTAAGTGTTCCCTTTATTTTTTTGAGCAGTGTATGTTACAGTACCAAATGTTTTTGTTGATGTGCAAACCAGAGCCATGGAAAGAGAGAGCTGCACCAACGGAAGTTCAAATGTCACGGTCACATGGTTCATGGAGGGGCAAAACAGTTACAGGAAATACTTAATGGGCAATTTTAATAGATATATACAGATATATAACTTGATTTTTTGGTAATTAGTGCAGCGATTTACATTTACAATAAAATGTATAGGGTATACTTTTAGTATGCGGCTAACTTCCGGGAATTGTTTTGAAGCTCCATGAGCCGCCATTGCCGTGAAAAAATTGTCTATTCGTGTGAAGGGAGATGACGTGACTCTCTCTCTACATGGCTCTTGTGTAAACCACATACTGGAACATCCAGCGTATACCTGGCTTTGGTAGGAACAAATTCAACACAAATACCAACTAAAAGTAATGGCTGCTGATGTATTCCTTTTTGGAACCTTTGGCTATAGGGGTTATTCCTTTACGTGTTTTAGTTACTCAATACTAGATTAAGATAAATATAGCATGAGCAGGTCTGCTTTAAAACAATAACCCTTTTGGAAGAATAACACACAAAAAAAAAAAAACGCTGCAATTGGGATAGAACACAATAGAAAACCTCAATGTGACCACTGAGCCTGTGTATGCGGACAGGTTAAACACTGAATTTGCTATGGAACAAAGTCAGGCATGCAGGAACACTGTCACTAATCTCATAATTTAATGTCAGCAGGGGTCCTTGCAACTACACTTACCATCTTTTAACATTGGCGTGTCCTCTTCTTCAGTGTCCTCTTCATCGTCGCATGCATTTGGATTTTGCTCTCCGTGGCCTCGACTGTAGCCAATGCTTCATCGAGACTCTATTAATTTATTTCACTAATTACCATACCATGCACAAGAGTCCAATCTCCACCATAGTCGGACACATGTTTGACATAATATTTTGCCTAGCCATAGCCAGGCTATTGATTAAGCCTTAGCAGCCCACTGATGTTGTTATCATGCAGGACATGAGATAACATATCTGTGTTATTCCGCCTGCGGAGAAAAGGTTTGATTATAACCATGTGTCCATCACTGATGCAGAGAGCGATGTTGGTTCTCAGACACTGGAAAATAGAGAAAAACCATAATAGAGAGTCGTGAAAGGTTAAAAAAGATCTAAGTGGCATCGACTAGCCTTTGAACAGGGTATCAACCTTATGCCATAGTACAATTTTAATTGATTCAGGTACAGGTGTTTTACATTATAAAGGCAGTTGCCCCTTCTGGCTGCAAGTGGTATACCACATTTGACTCTATGATTGATGTATTAGTGAATACATTATTGTAATTTATATTAATCGACTGGTCTGTAATTCTGGCAAACTCTTCCCTTGGTGCGGTAAAGAAAATATATATGTTTTTGTGTTCCTGTGTTCATAAACTAAATGATTATGATCAGAATCATTTGATCTTATATGATAAACGTCCAGCTGCAATTAATGAGAGAAAATGTTCAACTGTGCTCCTAGTATGGGGAAGGCCCCTAATGGGACTTTGCATTAGGCAGATTAAACAATCTATCTCTATATTATGTCCTTATTTGTCACTTGGCCAATATGGCCCACCTGCGAATAACAGACTGCAAACCAAAGTTAATCACAAGAAAACAGATGACACTGACCAAACTTCTATGTCTTTGGTGTGTTTATGTGTGCGTGTGTGTGTGTGTGCACGCACATACACACGCACATCTTGCATCTCTCCTTCCTTAATCTCCTGCATCGCAGGGGATGGTCTCATCCCCCTCCAGTCTCATCTGTTAATCTGGTACCTTATCACCGCGTTCCAGCGAGAGCACTGGCCCACTAAATCCCGCTCAAGGTCGCTTTAATGTCAGTCTGAGGTCATTTTACCCAGAGTGGCGCCGCTCAACTCCTACTTGCCCAGTTGGGGGGCCAGGCGGTACAACCCTCAATCATGGGCGAATTTGCGATCCGAGGAGTCGTCGCCTCCCATATGCTACTGAGTCTCACCCCATGTTTTAGCCTGCTAATCCCCGCAGGAGATAGGGAGCAGTAGACCATGGTGAAATGGATGGAGGGAGAGGAGTGGACAGGCAATGGGAGCAGTGAGAATGTGGCTGACTGGAAAGGGAGAGTACTGGGAGATGGGAGAGGCGAGGTGGCCTTAACAAATCAGTGATGGCGGGGATGGAAACTCCTAGCCACAGCACTTTTCACTGAAGTGTCTGCTATCAGATAAGCTATGAGATTTAGTTAAGGCTTCATATTTAGAGCGTGGCTTAGCCTATGTGAGGCGACGTCTTAGCCGTGGCAACGCCAATGTGACATTGTGCTTGCTACACTCTATTTGTCAAATAGGATTGTATCTCTGTTTTTATAGCCCTAATACCGAATGCCTTGCGCTGCATTATCCACCATCACATGCTATCACGACATTGACTTGATGATGGCCCACATTCTGCTGTTGCAAGTCATTTTCCAACCTCACAAGCATCATCATGACTTGACCGAGCGGAAAGCATGAACACAGTCTTCTCAGATGCACTCTCTTTAACTGACTCAACTATTCATATTCAAAGCTCTAATGCTCTAAATTAAACAAAAACGTTGCCAAGATTCCACTTGTTTGAATAATATATTATGTGTCGTGGTGTCATTGATTATCATCATAAACCAAACCTTATAATTCTGCTTCAGTGGCTCATGACTAGGTGAGCATGCTGTATAATTCTCCAGTACTTTAGTAAAATTGTAAAGACGTTAAAGACCCAAACGTTTGGATTAAGATGAGATAAGTATAAGGTTAGATTTTCTACAACAGCGCTAAGGAGGCCAAAAAGCCATTTGGGAATATGTGCCGTTGTACAACATAGAAACAGCAAACAAGGTGGAGACTGACGACCGTGGCATGAACTCTCAATCAACATTAGAAAACTTCACAATATATTGTGGTAATGGGATAGTGGGATAGTGTGTACTTTTCAGTATAGTAACATATTTCTGCCACCGCTTGTGGTATCAACAACAGCCTTTATATGTGGAAGGAATAGGTATTGTAGAGGTAGAGTACTACTGTACATATAGAGTACTACATATGCAAAACAGGTATAAATGCCCAACAAAGACATACAATATTTTTATGGCATTCAATTCTGCAATTGCATGTCAGTTCGTTTTCACTGGTCACCTTCGTGTACATGTTTTTCATTAGCCGTTTCTGATTAACTGAAGACCTCTGTCTCTAAATGAACAAAAGAGGAAGGTCCCGATGTTACTGATGCGTGACACATGGCGAGGTAGACAAATTGATTTTCCTCGGGTGGATAGTTCTGGTATGGGGGTTGCCTTGGGCAAGCTATGGATTGTGAGATATGTCACGGACTCTCTCCGTGACACTGATATCGCACCATAGAGAATCAGCTGAGTAATGTGTAATATGAAGGTGTTTTGACTGTAAAATAATTAGATTATCGTACGGTACGATCAGAAAAATGGTTGACCGTTAGATCTTTATGGATCTGTGCGTCTTACTTCATTGATCTTGATTAGATGGCTTGTGGCAACGTTGCTGTAGATCACAACTGTAGCCAATTCCACTAAGTCACCCTCCCAGTGGGCCTATGACAGGCCGGGGGGTTAAAGGGGCTGAAAAGTCGAGAGTCCTAAAGCTGTCACTCCAAGCGGTGATGCTTGGATAATTAAAACCAGCAATTAAAGCTTTTATAATCAGCACTGTCAGTGAACTGGTGTGCTAGGATTAACGCTACCAGTTGCACTTTAATTGGTGGATCACTTCTTTGCCAAGGTACAGTATGTCTTGAAATGTACCTTGCACAGCATATATATGAATCAGTAACTGTATAGGGGACAATGGCGGGCAAACGCTGCATGCAAAGTATACTGTACTGTACGTATGTGGCCATGTGTCCACATCAGTTCACCGAAAGAGAAAAGAAGGCATGTCTGAATTAGCCATGTGAGGCTACATGACGCATCACGTCATTTTGCTAACAGCACTCAAGCGTCTGTCCAGGCCATGAGAGAGCCCTTCCTAATGGTTGGAGTGATAATGCATAATAAAGACACATGAAACTCTCTTTCTCTCTCTGCGTCTGGAATGAATGCGTCTGCAGACCTTGGCCAAGGGGAGTCCTAGCACAAAATAATGTTGTGTCTCTGTTTCCAATAAAACAAAACAGTAAATTATTTACAGCGGGCCACTGAGTGTGCATCCACCTCATTTGTATTCGCGTCGCCACGGTGATAGATGTGACATCATGGTGATGAATGAAAGCGGAGGGATGTTAAAAATGTGCTTCCTCTGGAAACCAAGGACAGATGGTTATTTTGTATGAGAGCTGCAGAATAATGAAACCAAATGAGCATGAATGTTTTGGTGGACACATTGGCCAGATATGAATGAAAGTGTCCACGACGTAAAATGAAGATATCAGTGTTTGAATAGCGCTGCGAGTTTCACATCTTGTTTTCCAGACAGTTCAAACTGAATCTGAAAGCCGAGGTTATTACAATAATATGGCAGAACACACTGAAGATTGATGCTCTTTTGATTGCATATATGCAGCACTAATACAACCATGGTAGCCGGCTATCATTGTTGTATTGGCTGAAAATGAATTAGTTTTTCCAACTGCCATGTCCAGCACGCTTCATATGCATCTTTGCCCTCTCATTTATGCAGCTTCTATCCACCTCTCCTGTCCCAGTGAACAATGAAAATAAAGTAAATAAAACTGCCAATTTACAGTGCGTACACACACACATACAGTAGAGTAAAAATGCTGATAAACCTGTGATGTGATTTCATACCAATTTGTTCTTGCCCAGCCAAGGTCAGCATATGGGTCTTAAAAAATAAATAGACTGAAAGCTTTCCTTGCAGATGGCGGCCATCTTGGCTTATCGGTGCATATAGGCACATTTTCTTTAGCCAGGCTGTGCACCATATCAGAGCCTCTGCTGATTGAACATAGGCGTAATGGCTAACTTACAGTTTCACTGTTCAACATTAACTCTCTAGATCTGGTCTGAAATAGTTATTGCAGATGACACCCAGTGTAATTGCTAATTTTACGCTTGGGCAAACACATTTTCTACTCGTCTTCTCATTCTGCTGTTTTTTCTTTTCAATAAGTATCTATGCCATTTCAGGCTTAAGTCACTCACCCCTTTCTCTATCGTTTATTCTATCTGACTGATATGGTTAATTTATCTCTTTCTTTGCCCCTCACTTTAGTGTGTCCACAATTATATGGGTCAAACAGCAATATAAACAAAAACTCATTATCTTGAATATGTTGTTCCCCAATGATCTGCCTATTTTTGTAAAATATATATTTTAGAAAAACAGCTAACAAAGTAAACTGCATTTATCATTATGACCAATTAAACCATTTTTGAGGAATCTAAAACAGCATATTTGGAGTATCTATTAGTATCTATTAGATTATGATTACGGTAGAGCAATTATGTGTGACCAGACTGGTTAAGGCTCCACAATCTATGAGACTGTATACTACACTTCTCTGGGATTTACACCCAGAGAAATCTAATTTGATAACATAACTACAGAGGATCACACACAGGTCACTTGTGAATGTAAAGGCTTCTAGCAATTATTTCTGAGAATTGTATAGTGTGTTATTGTTGTAAATGTATAATTTAAAGTAGCTGCAGGGGATACACTTGTAGAGAAAACTAAATTGTAATCCAGTTTACATTCTCTGACAATGCACATGATGCCATTAGCACCCTGTAGCAACCGCATATCTTAATCTGAACAACATTATTATTTTATTTAGTGGATTAGGATTGTGTAAAATACAGTAATGTTCTTCACATATTTTCAATATACTGCATACCTCTAATCAGACAGTGCCTAATATAATGTGTACATTATCATATACGTAGTATTTTACCCTTGGCAATAACTGTCACTATTAAAATCAGCCTCATGCAACTCGTAATTGCTACATAATGGTAATTATTCCACTTAACATTTTGTCCCAGTGGATTTCCTCATCCCTGCTCAGTTAGGGACAACATGATTTAATGCCCATCATTATCACATTGTGCTGTCAAACGTTAGCACATTTAGGGAGATTAGTGGCCAGTGCACATTGTGTTGAGCACAATAGTTCTGTCACGCTGTGGACAACTGTACGAGAGAAGGGTGTGAAATAGCTATAATCTCTATGAGTGGCTAATATGACTATACCTATAGAATTTATAAAAGAGGAACCGATGATTACGCCATTCAGTGAAGCCAACTGCAGCTATGTTGTGTCGGCCTATACAGTACTTTTTAAAGTGTGTATCTAATGTTCTCCCCAGCAAAATGTATTGGAGATATTACAAACCACACATGCACAACTTTACACATATTGAATACCATTACAGTGCATGCAAGTGCAGAGTATGTTGTTGTAGACATTTATAATCACTGGTGATTACAAAGCAGTGGTAACAATGCAGAAATGTAAAAGTAATATATCTAAAATGAACAAAAATAAACATTTCAATCTTGCCAACTATGCTAACCCTTCCATAATACTGATGCTACTACTATAATCTATACACCCTGCTGTCAATGAAAGAAAGGCCTGCCAGTGCACAGAACCGTTGATTCCTGAAATTTGCTTTACAATGAAAGTTGTCACCAGAGTCTTCCAACTCGGGTCAGACACTAATACTGGTGCAGACGCGCCTCTGCAGTGTCCATACAGTCACTGTCACTAGCACATCAGTGACACATGCTATGACAGGATGTGCTACTCTAAGTTAGCCTGCGGCGTAACCAGAGCAAATACTTACTTTGTGAATAGGGGCCTGGGCAGGCACACTCAGTTGGGAAAGGTTTGCAGTCATTGCTTCCTATTGGTTCATCTCTGGTTACGTTTGTTTGTATCGCTTCATCTAGCTCTACAACCATTTTGAAACAATTAGTTGACTTGAATGTCCTTGCACTTACCCACCCCCACTGGTTGCGGATTGGTCCGCCATCCAGGTGGCTGTGCAGATACTAAAAAGGGTTTCCAGGTATTATCTCAGCAAAAGATTGGCTGAGAGCAAAAGTCGGGCGGAGCCAGGTTAACTGCAAGTATAATCCACTCCTAATGTGTATACTGTATTGTATATAGAGCCGCTGAAACCACTGCACATTCTTTGAAATGTAACAGTATAAATATACTGTAAATTAAAAAATATTCAATAAATGAAAATTTAAAACACATAATTATGTCAAATTTAAGTAAAAAGCAAAAATCTGAGAAACTGTTGCAGTGGTCAAATTTTTTTCGCGGCTGTAAATCTTCTCATCCTTTGTTACTTAGCATCATGGGGAGTGTTTTAAAGTTAAAGTTGCTTTGGTGTGAACTTTTGAAGCTGTTTGCTTGAATGCTAACAATTATTTAATTAGATTTCCCTGGCAGTTCATGCCTTAATGTGTGCAAAGATTCATGGGATATAGCGATACTATGACATTATTGCAATACCGGCCATGACAACAACATAGGCAGCCTACATTGGTATGCAGCTGTGATAGCAAAGGACAGTTCCTTTCGCCAAGGTCATTCTGATGTACCAGTGACAGAAAGAGCACTGAAACGAGATCGATAGGAGGCAAGAAACTCCTAAACACATTTTCATGTTGGGGTAAAAACAAAATCACTAGAAGATGCTCGAATAAACCCCTCATGTTTGAACCAGTGGTAGCAAAGGTCTTGATCTTGAGCTGGCACCGACCATGTGCTCATCTGCATTTGCACTGAGGTCAGCCCAGCTCTCCGGGGTGGGGGCTTCTATGACCAAGGATGGAGCTTCAGTTGTATAGACTATCCTTGAAAGAGAGAAAATGCGGTCATACACAACAAGAGATACATGTTTTGGATAACAATAAAATGTGGTGACACAAAAGGAGGTTTGTTTACTTGTATACATAAAGGTTTGAGTAGAGCTGTTGGGGGATGAATTCCATTTAGATATTAAGGTGGGGGGGGGGGACCATTGGCTTTAAAACACTGCATATATCTTACAGGGTAACCTTTTTGAAGTATTAACGAAATACTGTAAGGCTTGAACCTTTCGTGAAATCAGAGATGAACTTTAGAGTATAACCACTGTATGTTCTGTAACATTGTTTTATTTACTTTATAACTATCAAGTTTATATTTCCAATTTTAGCTGTATCTTTCGTGAAACACATAATGAGCTCTTCAGATACAGCAATCAATATGAAATAATTGGCTAATTTACTAGTTTAATTGATTAATTTACACATTTTATCTGATTATATCTGTCTATCTAATTATTAATTGGTATGTTCTCAATTAATAACAAAGTCATTACTGATTGAGTCCAGATGCCAGATGAAATAAAATCATGACAGGAGGATATCGTTAGGCTATAGGCTACCACTATACCGGCAAATAATAAAATACCTGTGTACTGTAATTACAAAGCTGGCACTGATCACAAAATGGCGAGGTGGCTGTATGTGGTAATATCATGGTCTACTAGGCTTGTAGCCTACTTGCACAAGTAGCATACTTGTAGTTATTAGCCTATAGGCCTAATAGATCAATTATAATTGCCCACATAGTTTCATGTACGTAAGGCGACAGTGGTGCAGTGGGTAGAGCGAGGCGACAGGTCATCCAGAAGTCGCTGGTTCGCTCCACACAAAGTGTCGAGGTGTCCTTGAGCAAGACACCTAACCCTCAATGCTCCCGGTGGTTGATCGCACCTTGCATGGCAGCAATCAACATCAAATGTGTGTATGAATGTGTGTATGTAATGGGTGAATGTGAGGCTATACTGTATAGCTCTTTGAGCGGCCGGAAGATTAGAAAAGTGCTATCAATTTACGATATATATGCCCACCCACCAGCAAATGTCTGGCTATGCTACTGTTACCTAGGAAGAGGATCCCATCATAATATACTGTATATCTTGTAGAATGGGACGATACACACGGCATACAAGATACTTACTCAGTTACATTACACTCATTGACAGAGAGATTGGCCTATGGATGGTTATGCAAGTAAGTAAAGTGTAGTTGTCTTTCTTGAGACTGTTAAGACCCCTTGTGCTATACATATTTTGAAGTACAGCATCAAATAATATAATTGTAATGGCGAGGAATGCTGATGTTCGATTTGGGTTTACCTTATTTATCGTGCATTATGGTTTTGGATCATTTGGCTGCTGTTCTCCCTGTGATAAACTGACTAGACCACCAGCTGCCACTAAATGTATGTAATAATTACGTAATATGGTTGTCAGACCTTACTTTTAAGGACATGCCAATGGTTTGGCTATAATGTCAGATATATTGATGTTATTAGGTTGACCTGTGCTATCTGACTTATGTGTGTACAATATTACAGCTGAGTCCAACTGAAATGCTAAATTTAACTGATTGTATAGTAGTAATTGGTCATTTGAGTAACAAGGCACCGGTAGCTGAAATGGCAGCGGTTAATGAGGCCCGCTGGGAATTGCAGAATAAATCTGGTCGTGCTCCAACCGTGGTAAACATGCTGACTCACCAGCCAATACAATAGAGAGACATAGAGCTGAGTGTGTGTTACACATGCAGACACACACACACACACACACACACACACATACACACGCACACACGCACACATATATGTCAAAGCATAAACGGATGCATGGCCTACACATGCACTAAAATAGGATTTCGGTGGTTAACTTGCCAGCATGGGTTCATCGTTCCATTAGAGTTTCTTATAGTGCTGGACAGCCATGGGCACAGGCTGACAGACAAATGCATCTAGCCTTTAAGGGTAAAATGGACTGGGTCTGAATGAGTCCAGTAGGCATGTAACACCACTTTGGGGAGCTGACAAGCCTTTTAACTGCTACTGAAAGACCCATGTACACTGGACCATCCATGTCATGTACAGTAACTAACAGGCAGCTCCTCCAATGCTGTCATAAACACACTCGCACACACACTCGCACACACACACACACAGCACATCAGCCCAGTGGCCTAACACAAGTCTTTTTCCACCTCATTTGGCAGCTTAAGTGTGTCTGCCCATCTTCTCCTGTGTTAACTGAAATTCTTCAAAGCTGTAGTGTCGGCTCCCTAAATAGGCGACTAAGCATTACGCATCACAATCTTTCACAATCACAATAATATCTTGAGTGAATGAAAGGACAACCAGGTCGATTGGTTAATTACAGTGACAGACTAATCCATTGCAATCCACTGCTTGTGGATACTGATTGGTTCTGTGCTGTGAAGGTGTTTGTTGACATTCACCTGAAAGTATTCCAGGCAGAATATTGATGTATGCACGGGCTAGACACAGATTTATACAGTGCTTTGATTTCCTTCGGTAAACACAAAATGTTTGGACTGGGATGTAAACCACAGCTTGGGCTGGTGACTCTGTTTGTCATATATATTCCCTGTTCGATAACTCAATAAAGTGTTGGAGACAGCGTATGCTGAGGGAGGAACTTGTGTCTGAGCTAATGTGTTTCTGTCAGCAGGACAGAGGGAGCCCGGGATAGAGGTGGAGAAGGCTGAACAGATGGCGGTAAAAGGTGAGTGAGCTCTTGCATGCACTTTCACCCATCTTTCTCTTTGCCCAGTGCTTGGTGACCTGGTGTCTCGTGTTCACCTGGTTTACTTTTGAAAACATGGCAATTGGTTTGCGTATGGTTTAACGAGACTGATGCCAAACATTGAAATTATGGCTTGTTTAATTCTCACCGATGTGTATTTTGTTCTTTGCACTATTAATTTCTTGTTGACACAAACAACAAGTTTGGCAAATTGGTTTCTTCTCTTCCTGGCAATTCCAAAGTCTTATCAGTATTTGAACACCAAAGGAAGAAGTCTTCTGTTTGTACTTGCTTAGAAAAAAGATGATAACTGTGTTGTCCCCCTACAGAACACCATAGGGCCACTGGTTAATTTCAACACATTTGTGATATACTGTATGTGGAATATTTTGAGGTTTTGAATTGTGTTGCCATCTGACTTTTTGCCATTAAGGTTTGCCATATTAAACACAAACTCTTAGCTAACTGTATCAGTGGTGATTCTACAGACATGGCATGGCCTGGCACTGTTTATTTTATTTATGATCACATAAATCTCTCATAGGAGAGATTGATACAATACAGTAAGCAGAGCGAGAAGCCCTTTTCAGTGAAAGGCCATAAAGTCTAATATGGCGACCGTCCAGCAAACTGTCATTTTTTTATCCCTGTCCTTCCTCATGAATATGGATGTATGCCCACCAGGAGAATACCAACCATTTGCTTTAATGCTAATAATATGAATTAGGACGATAATAACAGAGAATCTACTTAGAGGGAATAATTCTCCAATGCCTGGTCATAAATAACAGCTTACATGTGGCTTACTTAGCTCAACAGTCTGATGCATGCGAGGGACGGATACATTTGCATTCGCTCAAGCTTATGGGATTTTATTACATGTGAACCGTGCTGCACATTGGATGTGCACATTGCTATGTGTGTGTGTGTGTGTGGGTGGACGGCAGGGCAATGGCACCTCATAAAGACTATTGACTCCTATTAGACCTACAGAACTCTGAGTGCCATTACATCTAGGGCATCTTAGTCACTAAAAAGACGAATGGATGCACAAAAACACAGTAACTTATCATTCAGCATGTTGAATTCCCTGTGAATTATTAACCAGGCTGCTCATTATACCCACGGTGAGAAGAGGGGCTTCCAGACCTGCACTCCTAGGTGTAAAATCTTGCACCAGCGAAATACAGTGCATTGTTTCTCTCACACATAATGAACAGACCAGTGCATATGCACAAGAAAGCACACACGCACACACACACACGCACACACATTGACACAGATGAAGTTTGCCATTATCCTATTTATCCAGCTGTGTGCAGCCATACATTACCACTTGCCTTGACACCAGACCATTAGTTATACTCTCTCATCAGAGTATCTGACACTAAACTCTGCCCCAAAACCCTCCTCCTCCCCACCCACTAACAGAAATGCTGCTAAGAAGCCACCCACATGCACACATTATATATTGCAGTAATATTTGTTGGGGTGACATAGGAAAACTCAATTCCTCATGGGGGATCATCTTAAAGATACTCTTTTTTTATTTTTTATTACACTGATATATTCTGAGAAATTGGCAACGGTGCCACATTTCATTGTTGGAAAAGATAAATGACTCCCCCTGCTGTAGGCGGCCTAATAATGCCCTCTGTGGTTTGGGTGGGCTGGGTCTGGATCCCCAGATATATGTAAAATAAATAAAACAATAGAGGCAGGGCAGGCCTTTCACACCACGCTCCATTTTGTCATTCAAATAAAACATTTTTATTGTTTGATTATGAAGTCTTCCTTGTTAAAATCCATCAAAGCTGTAATCAGAACAGAGATGATTATCCAAAATGCCTCACATTTGGTTATGAAATGTAACATCAAGTGTGCTTGTAGAGTTTAATATACTGTATATATATATATATATATATTGTGGAGCCTTAACCAGATATGGGGCCTCCACACCACTAGGGGCGGTATAGCAGGGAAGGTACTACCCCTCCCAACTGCTCCAGATGTGGAGACTCCCCAGCTGCAGCCAATGAGGTAAACAAGCAGGGTATAAAGAGATGAGTCAAGACAAAGAGACAGCAAAAGAAGACCATGGAGAGGGGGAAACAACAGGGCTGATATTGCGGTATATGTGTATCCTAACCTCTTTCCTGCCCCAGGACTCGGAGAGAACCAACACCCGGAGGCCCAAGCGGGACGACCAAAGCACCCACCCACACCACCTTGTTTGTGCAATAAAGTGAGGTTGTACCCCCACCCAAAGCGTGCCCGCCTGTACTTCCCATTTTTCATCCATCTCCGCCACGTGGAGGAGTCACAATATATATACAGTGTGTATATACGTATATATATATATATATGTATGTACTGTATAAATAGTATCTACTGTATTAGATTCCAAAAAGGTGTGTGTGTGTGTTATGACCTAGCTCAAGGGGTGTAACTACAAAATAACATACAATGAGGTGTGTATGTACTGAATATATGGTGTGCGTGTTGCATGTTGACTAAACTAAGAAACAACCCAAACAACAAATGGCCTGTGTGGTGGTGCCAGAAGAGTCAGAGTGACAGTGTGCTGCAACACACTTCACTTCATTAGACTAATTAAGGTCTAGACTCATCCAGCCAATAAGGAGAAAACAATCACAGGCCCTGTTAAAACAAGGCAGGGCAGTCACACTACTGATGAAAACGTTTTTGTAATCTAATACAGTAGATACTATTTTTACTTTATCTAGTGCCATGTGATGTGATATTAGTAAGGAGGGTGGTAGTAAACCTCAAACGCACTTCTGTTGCGTTTGAGCCAAAATCATCTGTGCAGTAACTATGCTCTCTTAAAGGGACTGAATGAAAAGGTGTGTCCCCGGTGTTTTTATAATGTACGTGCTGTATGCACACAAGGTAGGGGGTCTTGGCAGTGTGCAGTGCATATCAGGTTTGTGTGAACTTGAATCGCAGGGATCTGACCATTTGACAGTGAAGGATGTGTTCGTAACGAGGTGGCGATGGACAAACCGCATAATGGGAGCCCAACCTGTGAGATCGGCCATTAATCTTGCTAAGGGGAAGATGACTGGCCTGGTCTGCTTAATGTAATAGTACCTGCAAGGAGGATGTCATGCCAACATTACACTATCCAGGCAGGTATCCTGAACAGAGCAGGGTCTGATTTCCCAGCGGGTATTCATGTTTAGGGCATCCATATTTGTGTATGCACTAGGCTCAGAGAAATCGGAAACTAATTCAGGCTATAGTTCACATCTAGTCATAGAGGATTTAATTCTGTGAAATAAGTTAATCAGTGATCATATTATACATTAGCTTACTTTGTAAACCTGTTTGCACAACGGAATCTTAGACATTATTAAGGGTATCTTAGAAGAAAACGTATATTCACTGGACTACGTGGTACATTTAATCAATTTTTCATGTAATATCCAGATATTAATATATCTATTCATCTCTATTCGTACAAACTGCTGCATAATTTTGTTTAGATCATTCAAATATATCCCTATTGGGCATCACACAGGAAATGGACTTTAGCTACAATATAAAAAC
Organism: Typhlichthys subterraneus; assembly: GCA_027564835.1. Lineage (NCBI taxonomy): Eukaryota > Metazoa > Chordata > Actinopteri > Percopsiformes > Amblyopsidae > Typhlichthys > Typhlichthys subterraneus. The sequence continues at coordinate 761,624 of JAODUH010000024.1, read as the reverse complement.
ATTTGTGTCGATTTATTTTCAGGGATAAAGAAGATCTAAAGTTTAGCTTTCTAGGAAGCAAGGCCATGCAGTTTAATTAAATCTATGCTTTTGCTGTCTTTTGACATTTATTTTACAGGCAGGAATAGATTATGTGAGTGATTATATAAAACCTCTTGTCTGTAACAAACGTGAACTAATTATCTTTGTTTTGAGATTTTGCGTGTGAAAGTGTCATAGAGATTTGCTGAGTCATCGGCACTAAAACATTTAGGTCGCCAAAGATCTTTTGTGTGCGTGCCCAACCAACTCACATGATCTCTTAGGACAAAAATAGAGTGACTTTAATAGAGCAGACATAACGGGACAAAGCAGCGGTACACCTTTGTCAGCGCAGCTGACGGGGCACAAGCCTGCGGTGATGGATGATGAGAACAGGGAGTATCCTAACTCTGCCGTGATAACAGGCCACGAGAGCAAGGAGAGGTGAATATAAGGATTAAATGAAGCCGTAACGCTACAGCGGCGTAGCTACCATTTCAGAAAGACACCGCTTTATTTACACCTTAGATACGACTCATTAAACACAATGTCTCATCCACCTCTATTACGGTGTAAAGGCTGCTACCCACCAAGCAAGCAACCAACAAAACGACACTTATTGGACAGAGGTTACTCGCCCTGGGAGATGTTGAAGAGGGCAGGATTGTATACATTAATATTGAAACTGCCCCAAACCAACATGCTTTAATCTTGGAGTTGCAGATGTAACTGGGACATCTGTTTATGAAGCCTTTCAGATGCGGTGACTACGTTATTTGCAACATTCCTGTTATAGGGGGTCCATTTCAGACAACATAGGATTAAGTTGCTCATTGCTCTTTCTTAAAAATGTCTGGAAGTTTTTGAGAGTTTGACTAGTCTCGTGGATCAATAAGGCAAGGTGAAGGGCACCTCAAATATTCCCTTTGATGCTCTAGACAGCCAATGTCTTCTTGGTGTATTCCAACCCTGAAAGCATAAGCATGTACTGTATGTACAGTGTGTGTGCTCCCTTCTCTTCAGTGTTATCATGTTGTTATGCTGTGCTTTCACCATATATTTAAGTGGTCACTCACAAACTAGGCGATACCATCGGCTTTCATGTGCCCCAGTTGCAAAGCTTGGCAGTATTGTATGCCACCAGGGGTTTTGTCAAATTAGATGAATTTTCCACTACATATTCATCACTAATTATAAAACCCACAACAGATGGGACATAATTCTTGTCCAGAAATTTCCCAGGACAGCCTGAGACATGGCTGCTTTTCATCGTTTTGAGCAAAAGGTTAAAAGATGCTAAAAACTAACAGAAGGTAGGCCTGATGATGATGATTATGGTGATCATAATAATAAAACTGTTTTATCTGCTAGATCCTGTAATAGATCCCATAACTCCTACCCAGACATGTAGGAGATTTTTCTTTATTTTTGGTAGTGCACATAGGCTTAATATGCATATGCAATAGATTTACTGTAAACAGCGAGTTACTAGCAAGACATGTCTATTTCCTTTTCAAATCACTACTCCAAACAAGAGAGGAAACAAAACAGCTAGACTCTGGCAATCCGCAGAGACAATGAAACAAAACACATCTTGTTTGCATTCTCAAGATAGCTTTGCTCAAGCTGGTCACTTCCTCATCCCATGTGTGTTTTGTCTTCAAGTATCACTGTCCGCAACAAAACATGTAGTTCTGTAGCACTGATCAAGCTTTTGACAGATGGCATGTCCTTACTTCTATAAAAGGCTGGTATTGGCTGGTGACTATGACTGGACAGTCATTGTAAACCGGCCATATGTTGCAATATGTCGCACAGATTGAGGCAGAGGGCCAGTGTGTTTGAGGGCATGGGGTGGCGAGATGAAGCACTTGCTGTTGGGTTGAGCATATGTTTGTGCCATCTCATCATTGCATACTTTAATATCTCACATGAGCCCACTTTACACCTTTGCTGGCAAATCCAATTGTTTTAGCAACGAGAAACGTTGCAAACCAGCTGTAATTAAATGTTGCATAGTGATTGTGAGCCAAGAGGCGTTTTAGTCACAGCTAAATACGATTTTGTATATTTTAAAAATTGCATTGAGTGTGCATGGTTGCGTGTAACAAGCTGAAGAAATTGTTCGCTCACATGCTGCATCATATAGCTTACCTCATACAGTGAGCATCACACCTCCAGATGCAAGAATGAGGTAAGCTAAAGATCATTTAAAGGCAGGGTCTGACATTATCAAACTCTTGCTTTAAACTCAAATAAAAACAAAAATGTCTATCCCTTCAGTGCCATAAGGTGCTCCCTCAGAATCTCCGCCCTAGGGCTTTGTTATTGTGAGCAGTGTTCGCCGCTTTATTTGTGTTTATAGAGCCAGGGCTGTGTAGTTAATTTATAACTTTGAGAACATTTCAGAACACATAACGGTAAGCTAACGGAATTAATGCAAGGAGATCCAGTATTTGGTGAATTTGACAAAAAGTGTAATAGCTTACAATCACAGACTAACCCTTTTTATCATGAGTAGGAGTGTGTTTGGGTCTTGAATGCCGTTTTGCAGGAAGGAACTTGTTTTATACTCTGGCTACTCGAGTGTGGGATTGCATTACTGTGGGCCAATCACTAGTTCTCCAAAGTTGTGCAGGACTCAGGACTCACTGAGTAAGTCAAGGTAAATCAAAGTCAGTTATGCATCACCTAAAAGTCCACTTTGCACTCCGTAACGGCATATGGTTCCCTATCTGAAAGATTCAATCAGTCGCATTTCTCTGATTTCTAGCTTGAGAGAGGAGAGGGTGGTCTCTAGTCTCCACACATGTGAAAATGGTTCCTCTCAGTGGATGAATGTTGCTCTGCTGGTGTATAAAGAGACAGCTGTTGAGAGAGAGAGAGAGATTGAACAGAAGAAGTGGCAGCAGGTGTCATGCTGGTTGCAATTGGTTACTCACCCTCCTGGAGAACTTCTATTGTGTGTGTGAGTCGAAGTGTCTTTGCGCAGTTGCATAAAGTGTGTTTGCAGGTGTGTGTGTGAGTTAGAGATAGAGAGAGAGAGAGAGAGAGAGAGAGAGAGAGAGAGAGAGAGAGGTGAAAAAAGCCTTCTGAAGCAGGTGAGTGACTAGGACCAGTGGTGGAAAGGGTTGAATTGACTGTCAACCACACAACTGCATGTCACCTACAGCACAGGAGGCATGAAACATTAATGGAGACGAGTGAGTGGAATAGAAATGGGCAGGAGGAGGAGAAAATAGCCCTTGGTGACACTGTGTCATTTCCATATCCAAAGCTCTATCCTGGGGACAAAGCTAGTCCCGCAGTAGCAGCTGTAGGTGTGAAGCTAAAGTGGCATTTCTGTATTGGAGGTTTAGCGCTGAACAAAGTGCCAGGGCAGAGATGGATCAGTGCCTGTCACCAGACCAGACGGACTATTCTTCACTGGGAGGAAAAGAGAGATGCACTAGATGTCCTCCACAGGACCCTTGGCTGCATAAATACAAAAAACAACCCTGTAGCTTATAAAATTAAAGTGCCCGTGAAATGGCTTCTGCGTGACATAGAGTATATCCTTTTTGAGGGAATTGTTTCTTCCAGTAGTGTTTTTAAAGGTCTAATGATTTATAGATCTACAGATCACTGAAGTGCACATTTTAACACTCCCCTGAGTATATAACGAGTCTTCAGCATCAGCAAGACGATAGACAAATAGAAAGATAAAAACGCTATTAATCCTGAAGGAAACTGCCCGAAGTGAAGTGAAGAAATGGCCTAATTTGTTAATTAACACACAAACTCCTGTGTGGTTTCATAGTGACTTTAAACCCCGCTTAAGACCTGTACATTCAGCATTGTCTGTTTTAGGGTGTTGTTTTCCCTCCTTCTATTGTACAGTAGTAGCAGTGATCTAAAAGACATGATAACAATGCAGGTTTACTCAATATTAGTGCACCAATATTCTGGGCTGATACTGATACCAATGTTCAAAAAACGATTTGGACGATAGCCAATACCGATGTTGGTGAAATACTCCCACTCCCGACATTTTTTGGTTTTGTTTGGAAAACAAACCACATATCCATGGCACCCGTTGCCCTTGTATGCCATGTCAGAGATGTGTCTATCCAGTGGCTAATACTAGGGATGGCACGATTACATTTTTTCAGTCCTGATACCGATACAGATACCGGCACACCGAAGTATTGTAGTGACTGGGCACTAATTGAGTAATGGGGAGCACCTGGGAATACCTGAGAAGCCCAGTGGACTGAACAGAGAGAGTCAGGGGAAGTTGTGGACAGACGGGCGTATCAAGCGATAGCAGACGGAGATCGCGGACGGAAGGCTAGGGTGAAGCCGAAGCTGAGAGCTTGAGGTTCATGAACCATAAGCAAAGAACCAATTATGGGACCGTAGACCGGGACGCCGGTTTATGGTGAACTCATTCAGTGTTTTCAAACCTAAGCAGGATCTCGGCATTCGACGGGGGGTCTCGTCGGCGCCACCGGAACGAGGGAAGTTCTGTTGTAAAGACTCTAATTCTTATATGTGTTATTTGTCTACCAAGAATGTAATTGTATTTAATAGGGTGCAGTGATTAGACTGTAAACTAGGCGGGTACCAGGGCATTCCATTTAAGGATGCATAGGCTTCTTCTATGAAAGTATGTGGGATTGTAATTACAGTAATTGCGTGTGCCTATACAGGGTGATTTGCATTGCCATAAAGAGTGTGTGTGCAGTGCCATAGAGGATTGTGTGTGCAGTGCTATCGAGGAGTGTATTTGTAGTGCTGAAGTGTTCCCTTTTTAGTGTGTTTTTGTACCTGGTGTGCATGCCTTATTAATCTGTGCGCCAGTGATTTGTTTCCAAACTTTTTATATTTGCCTTTTAACATTTTTTGTAATAAAGATAATTGTAAAGCATAATTGCTGCTCTCAGTCTGATATGTACACAGTAGCCTAGCAGCGACCAAGCCGGACCAAACCAGGATATAAAAGGTTGTGGCAGCAACACAATCGTCTGTTCCAGTGGCCTAACCATCTTGTACGTTTGGTCTAGGGTTTGCTAAAGCAGGGCGAGAGGAGATGTTTAAGAAGCACAGCTATAGTACAAACTGCTGCACCTATAACCCATACCGCTCCACAGGGGGCTTGGCCACACGGCATGCATTACTGCTTCTCCATCACTGACGAGAGCGCTGCTGGGAGCTACTTGTTGTCCACACACCAATTAAAAAAACAGCTGGAGTTTCATGGCACTATATAAGATAAGGTAGTTCTCTAGGGTGCAGCTTTCACACAAGCACCATATTACCTAAGGGGCACCAGCGACACAGACACCTAACAAAACAAAGTACAGTATAGGAGCTGTTTGACTTATTATAAAAGGATGTTAAAGAACATAACACAACAGTCCATATTCATTTCAGGAACTAAATACAGTGTACAAGTATACGTCATTTATAATAATAAACTGTATAAACCACTGTTCTTAAATGACAAGAAGTGTTCCATATACTTATCCAACTGAAAGTAGTAATATATAGGAAATTGTATTTTCCACAGTTTCTGACGTGTTATCTAATCCAGTAGACATTCAGACCTACAGTACATACCAAAGATTCAGTTTTTAGTTTCTTTCTTTTAGTTCTTTTAGTTTCTTTGTTTCTTAGATGTGTTGCATCTCAAAACAAAACGGTTCTGGTCATACAGGCCCATGGCCTGTATTGTCTTGACATACAGTACGGTATACAGAAGCCCTTCTGCACTGGCCATGAGGGAAACCACTGTATAACGAACATCTGGCTCAGCAGTATGCACTGTTGATTTCATTAGTACATTAATGATAATTGTGCCTCTCCTGGGCCCATGGTACTTTCATTACATCTGCAAGGGTGTGTGAACCACCTCCCAGGTCTTAAAACTCAACATTCTGAAGAATAGAAAACTTCTGTCTGAGCCAATGGTCATAGTTGCATCATTCCTTTACACCGGGCACAGGCTTAGCTGTCGTTGCACCAGCATGTGTACTACACATAGGAAACAGGTGCATACTATGAAGCCGTCGTTTGATTTTATCGCTTCAGGACATCTTCCCTGGATGCCATTCTTCCAGCAGGCAACTGATAGGAATCATCTATGGTCAGACAGCCAGGACCAGGAGATCAGAATACAGAGAGGTCCAAAGCCCAGACAGATCTCTGATTTACGATAATGTCTGCGCTCCTTCGGCTCTGTAGTTCCTTTCATTTCCCTCTCTGCCTCAGATTTTTCTTCTTCGCTTTATTAAGTCTTTTGCCTTCGGCCAAATCCAGATTTCTATTTTTTTCTTTTTCTTTTTTCATTTAGATACCGATGTCTCATTGGGGGGATTAGGAAATACAGAGATAAAAGAAAGCACATTTAAATGACTCATATAACGTCATGTATTGTAGGACTTAGGTTTGTGTGTGTGCAAGCGTACCCTGTGTGTATACTGTGTGTGCGTGTGTGTGTGTGTGTGTGACTGGCTGTCTAATAGTGTCTTTCTCTAATCCTGGGTTTATCTGCTGGTCACTGAGGTGGGAACGGCAGCAAGACGTCAGTCATCCGGCTGGCCAACCAAAACCTCTTTATTTCCACTGTCACTGGAACCTATTTGGAGGAGTGGAGATTTATTTGGGGTCTCTTATCGCTGCAGTCCAGTCAGGAATCACATAGCTGAACTCATGTATCTTTTTTCACCCTCCGGGATAGAGCGAGCGAGTCAGAGCCCCGAAAGCAAAGTCCTCCATGAATAAGTTCCACAAATCTGCTGCATATGTCTGATAACGCCACAGCAATCCAGTGAAACCCAAAACTAAATGCATGTAATATGCAGCTGTTGTTTACACTATTTTTTGCTGAATAAATATGCTAAATAATGTGTTGCAACAAATGTAATAAGCATTTTTCTCAGTGCTACTGTTTACAACATGTATTGTATTC
>JAODUH010000024.1:738143-754551 GCA_027564835.1 Typhlichthys subterraneus | reverse complement strand
CTGTCAGTCAGTTAAAGGAAGTGTGGACCAGGGCCCTGTAACTTGTATTTGTGATCTACTATTATTATATTAAAGCTATTTTTATAAACTTGGACACAGTGTCTCCTCCTACTTCAAATCCATAAACGAACACGCTGGAACTGGGTGAGAAGACACCACCCATATTCCAACAAGAGACAAGATAGTGAGGTAACATGATTAGCATATATCTTAGCAATATTATAGCATAGGCCTACTGAAGAAATATCTCATGGGAAAGCCTCAGTGCAACTCACTTGGTAAATAATGTTATTCTTGCCAAAACTGTGCCCTATCATGACCAATGTCTTCCTGAATGCAGCTGCTTGAAATAAAATATCTAAATGTTTACAAATGAGATTAGGCTAGAGATAAGAAGAAATTATTATTACAATTCCACTTTAGGATGACAAGACACTATTATTTTCAGAACAGACTATATTATTACTGAACTACACTATAAACTACTGCAGATACAGACAATACAAATGTACTGTAATAGAAAGTAATTCATTAGCATCACTACAGCAAAGCCAGTGTACTGTAGCTGGTGAGTAAAATTTTAGTTTTACTCCAATAGCAATATTATTTGCTAGTGGCCAGGTGATAGTAATTTAAAACCAGATGCTTGTCATAATGTTCCCAAGAAGACACTGTAGCAGATGAATATTATGATAGAAAATGCAACTATAACTAATCATCTGGCACTTACAGAGCCATATGTTTTGTGATGTCAACTTGTGTTTACATCATTGCCTTGTTCTATAAACAATAAACCTTCTCAGCATTGTTAACAGAATCACCATGTGCTTGGACAAGATAAATGGATATTGCCAAATTGTCAATGTTTAGTCTGTCTTATATTGGTGATAGATATGATTAAGACAAAATCCAATCATCCAATCCAATCCAATCATTATTGTAATTTTGTTTAGTTCTTTTTTTGTGATTTATGTTTTACATCAAACATGGAATTACATGTAATTTATCTGCATTGTAAACAGAATCACCATGTGTTTGGATTTATAGAGAATTGTATATTGCCAAATTTGTATTGTTTAGTCTGTTTTATATTGGTGATAGCTATGAACCAAAATCCAATAAATATTGTGATCTATTTTTAGTGGTTTTTTGTCATTTATGTTTTACATCAAACATGGAATTACATGGAATTACATTTAATGTAATTTGTAATGCTGTTTTAGGAAAATACATATTTGAAACCAATAATAAATAATTAAGTAAACATACTGATGACCAATATATACAATTTAAATTTAGTTATTGTTTAGCAACATATTTACCACAATATCCAACTAAATGCTAAACATTTATATTATGAAGTTGAGAACTGTAATGCATATCATAATCCCAAACCACACAACCCATATGCTCTCACTTGCTAAGATTGAGAGCAATAGTAAAAATGCTGTAGCATCCACATTCCTGCCTGTTCCAGATCTTCTAACCAGTATTATGAATCAAACCCTTTATAAATCAAGCCATTTCGCCTTTCATAGGGCTAATACTAGTTCCCCATAAAGCGCACATCTTGCACACTTGAGAAGACAATGGCTCAGATATCATTGCATTGTATATCATTATAATCAAAATAAATCTATGAAAATAGAAATCGATGTTCAATTTCTGTTTGGAAAGTGAATCTGCGACTATTTGTGTTTGCATGATAACCTTTTAAATACTTATATTATTTATAACATAATACCTCTGAAATATCAAATGACAGCTCAGCACGTTGCTACTCTGGTATGTACAAGAGCGTTGCTGAGGATCTCTGAGCCAGTCCTGCTCTATTAGTATTGACCCCAGGCCTGGAAAGCTTTATACAGAATATTGATGCTGCAGAGGCAGTGCACACGATGATTTGTACAGAGCACACTGTACTTCCCCATTGATTGTTTATTACAGCTGTGGACTGTGAGGAATGGCATCATCCATCACCCACCAGTAATGAGTTTTTACATGCAGACTCGACCCACCAGCGGCCGGGGCGACTCACATGGGCCGCCTGCGACAAAGAGACAAAGATTGAGCTGCCATCATAGCGTATTATGTGAATGCACTGCTGGGAGGTGGAGGGGGAAGGGGGAGCGATTGTGGTGGGGGGGGGGTTTGGGGGGGCGGGGGTGTGGTCTGTTGTGGGAATAAGGCAATTTAATAATTTGGCGTGGAGCCCCCCCCCCCCCCTACACTCACACACACACACACACACACACACACACTGCATCTCACATAGGGTGGCGAGTGCGCATGCAGGATCAATGATAGCGCTTTATTACGCGCCGGCTAAGACTAATGTGCTTGTATTAAAATCCAGACAGGAGTCCCGGGGTGAGCTATGCATGTACACTAATGAGCTGTGCCGCGGCATGTTGTCATGGCGATTACCATCTCCTCTGGACATTGATCACAGCGGGATGGAAATAGGAAGGAAACAGAAAAGCAGAGCAACACAAGTGGAGCAGGGTGACATTCTACTCACGGGAACGCTGAAAGTTCATCCGGTACATTTTTAAAGGTGGACTCAGGGCTGCTCCCGACCACACTGTTTATGATTTGAAACATAAGCACAGATAGAAATACACGTATTTATCGGAGGACGTGTGGAGAATATGGGAGCAATGTAGGGAAGGAGTGGAGCGGAATGAGAACCATATGCGAAGGGCATGCACTGTCTGAGGCTTATTTCAATCACAAGAATTCTGGACACAAACAGAGGTGTATATCGTTAAAGCTGACGGCTAACGAGTCCTACACTTTACACCCAGGCTAATTTATTTGTGTGATTAGTAACATTATAATATAATTTGGGTGAAAGTCAAGACCGGCGTGGAAATTTGAATTATTCACAGCTGCCTTTGCTCTAGATGTTTTGGCCCCTGTCTTGTAGTGTAAAGCTTTGTCCTGACAGCTAATAATAACACACTAGAGAGCTCTCTACCCCCCTTAAGACCCACTCTAAAGCCAGATGTGCTTTGACAGCTCTAATGAAAATTTGTCTGCTAAATCTGATATGTTGGATTTGACAGCTGTTGCAGTGTGAGTCTGTGTAGGATCTGTGGATCCATAGGGAGCCTCTTACAGTAGATACAGCACAGTTCAGTTTGAGGAGATCAATACAAGCATTTGATCAAAGAGGTAAAAGGTTTGGATTTCATAGGAACGCTCTCAAAAAATACTGAGAGAAGGTCTCTCACCGGTTTGTCAGCAGAATTGTTTGGCATTCAGATGCTTAGGGAAACATCACTAACTTCAGTGGATTACACCCTAATCTCTCTAATTGACATATTGTAGACTACAATTGGAAGCTTTTAATTATGCTAATCAGTAATCACACATTCTATCTATTTCGAAAATATTAGGAATGTAATATTTAAAAAAAAAAAAAAGGTTATACTAAGCAAGTCGTACCAGTACCAGTGTATCTATTTTCAGGCTTTCACATGTACTCAGTGTTTTGGAATATAATCTCTCAAATGGCCACCAATATAACATATTTGTATAGCTTTTGTAGGCTTAAACTGACAGTAACATCAGTGTTAGGAATGCAGAGCTGTACTGTACATGTTATGTGGTCGAATCTAATGTGCAATGTATCGCTGCAAAGAAACAACAGGCCTGTTGTACACCTCCTGTCATATGCAATCTGGTCGATCTGCAGTGAAGAGCATGTTCCGCAGGGCTGCCTCTGGAGAATGGGAGCGCATACGGCTCTGAAGCCTAAAACAACAGAGGCGAATCTCTCATATTGTGTCTCCGGGTATAAATTTACATTTCTAATTTCTCTGGCGTTTAGCAGGCAGCCCCACAGGCCAATGCAGATGTCTCCGGCAATGACCTAACTCTTCATTAATATGTATGCTGACAACCGACCAAAAAGAATAATAAAATTGCTCCTCTCCAGTTACAGTTCCTACAGGATCCCGAAACATCGTGCATCAGGGGGCGCTGTCCAAGTGTGAATCATGATTTCCCTTCTACCCTTCCCCCCCAACACACACACACACACACACACACACATCCGCCCCCCATACGTCTGGAGCAAGAGGGGTGGTCGTATCTTATTAAGAGCCATTTAAGGAGGATCATTTACCATGTTCATTCCTTCAATGTAACTGTTTACGTATCAGAGCTCCCATCATAGCAAGACAGTAATGTGATTGTTCACTGTTGTATGTTTTCTTCTTTCTCTTCTCCACGGTCACATCTTAGACAAGTTAACCTCTTTAATTAAGAGTACTTAGCTGTGTGGGCCCGGATGGGGCAGGAAGCGTTGCTTGAGACCCTGCCAAGCAAGGATTGGGTTTCTCGGCTGTCCGAGCTTCCAGCCAAGGCTGAATGGGAGACTGGCTTGTCAGCAGATGCTGTTCTCGGGGATCAGTGTCTCTCTGTTCTGTTACAAGAGCTCTTTTCCTCAAGACAAGAGAGGCAAAAAGCAGAAGACAAGTGGGGCGAAGGGAGGAGGGAAGGTGTGATGGAGAAACAAAGATGAGGGGAAACTTATGTTTGATATATGCTCTGATGTTAGAAATTGAATACTTGGCATAGTCTGTCAGTTTTTTTCTGGTCCAGTGAAGGTGTCAGCATCAGAGTATTGTCATTGTCATTGTCATGCATTGTAGCAATCGCATTGCACTATATCACAATATTGCTAAGAAAATAAACCTTTCATATAGTATGAGAGAACTGGAATGTATCTCAAAGTCAAATCCGAAATGTCATCACTTTCAGCCTGAAAGAGTGTATAAATAAAAATGATATTAATGTGACCATTTCACATTTTCTAAAAGAAGATTTATTTAGATGCATTTAACCCATTATGTTTTTCAGAACTGGCAACTGCAAATAAAAGTATAAGAGAAATAATATGACACATTCTCTGGTGAATGAAATCAGATCTTAATTATCTTTTTAACATATGTAAAAGTTCACAGTATACTGTATATTGTAGTAAATCAAATATACTCTGTTCTCCAAAATATGTGCCTTGCTATTGTGAATTTCACATTTTACGTGTGACAAGTTTGTAATAATGTATCACAGTTCTATACTGTATAGGCCTTAGTTCCGGCAATAACAAGATCCATCTTATTCCCTTCACATGGTAATTTCATCCAGCATCTAACCATAAATGAATACATGCATCATGTGGTTTAGATATAGCTGTATTAGTTTCAGCATAGCCCAGAGAAAGACGCCTCTAATTTCACTTTTTGATATCCTAAGTATGCTTTATGCCTGTGGTGACATGGAATGTTCCAGGGGACAACCCCATAATCTCCATGCATATTGCAGTGTTTACTAGTCACAGAAGGAAGGAACGTTTCACTGGTGTGGTTAAACCTCACACAGAAAGTAAAAAATTCCAAGTCATGTCATTCTTGCCGATATGACTCATGTTGTATAGTCTTCAAATATGTTATTTTGCAATGCTAATGTATCTTTTAATTAGTAGATTACTAAACTGTACAAACACAATTTACACCCTGCTAATCTGTATGACTAATTAAAATGTATAACCTGTAAACTTCTGAATCAATTTGAATCCATTCCTAATTTTGTTCAACATTGTGTTGTTGCCTGAAAAACATAATGAAGGGTTGGAAGACAAAGAACGAGCTTGCACCTTGTCCATTATCTCCTTAATGGTGACTTCTTTACCTTTGCACATTGTGAACTGTCTCTGGATCCCCCCTGAGTGTAATGGCACACACCCATATAGAGTTTCCCTGTCATGAACTAACATACACAATGGAGGTCTCGGGGAGTTCAGAGTTCTTGGGTGTCCTAGGGAGCAAACTTAAATGAACAGACTTATTTTAGTCCAAACCACACCTTTCTATCTCTAAGCCCCTTTGGAAATCCATTGCAGTGCCTAGTTATGTTACAATGAGGAGCATGTTGACAGAAGTCTACTAGTAGTTCCAGAATAGAGAAAAATGTTACATTACACATTCCATTTAAAATAACACCTGCAGACGCCAACGTGCTATTTAGCAGTCCTTCTGCATTGCTCAGCAGCGTGATGAAGATTGGAGATGAAATGGGGGGGGGGGGGGCTGTGTCTAATTGGCTATTCTCTTTGATCGGGGATCAATCTCAACCATATGAGCAGTGGTTTTAGTTGAAGGGAAAATTGAGAGGGATGTTAACCTCATTGCCCAAGTTTACCACAGAGTTCAAGCGCCCATAGCCTGTGGGCCTCCATGCATGCATTGGTTATCTGTCTGTCTGTCTGTCCTCGCCTCCCTTTCCTCCTCACCCCTGCTCTCTCAGGTTTCCAAGTATCCTCTCAGGAATACAGTGAGCCTGTACGAATAGGAAGGTGTTCACCCGGGAGACCTTTGTAGCCAAAGGTGCTAGCCTCTCTCACCTCTCCCAAATTAACATCTAACCACATCCAACACAACACAGATGTCATCACTTCCTTATTCTATACCCGCTCCACAATACTTATCATGGCTTCACACACAATGGAGAGAGGTATAATGAACCAGAAATAAGGGTCTGGCATGCATGAGGTGAGATGCTTTTCTTTTTTCCCTTTTCACCTTGAAAGGTTTAGCAGCCGTGTCAACAGCGGCAGCAGCTAGTTTCAACTGAATGGTATTCCTGAATGAGCGCAGGCGCTGGCAGCCTGCGAAAGGGCTCAGCCTCGTCCGGCGCTCTGGGCCGCAACGCAGCGGAATTCAAATTCCACCTGTGGCTCGTTATCCGCGAGCCCGGCGTCACACGCCGTCCACATTTAGCCCTCCACGTCCGTTTCATCTGAAATGTCTTTCCACGCAAAAGAGCACAGGACTCAGGGCATTAGTGTGTGAGACTGCGTGGCCTGAAAACAGCTGCCTACGCGGACTTCCTTTCTCTACTATTAGCTGGTCCCTGACTGTGGAAGATTGGAGACAGATTGCTGCATGGGACTCTGGCCTCACTGTATTGAGTAGGTGTCAGAGAACATTGGACATCACTGGTCTGCAGCGTTTGTACTGATTTAGTGTTTATTTTACAGTTTAGAGCAAAGGATTTAAAGGCTGTGTCGTGCCGATGAATGCTTGGCATTTGTTTAGTTTTTTCATGTTTTTTTTTCCATATTATTCTGCAACGATGACGTGCCTCCTTGTATCCTCCTTGTGAATCCTTATATTTATTCCATGTAGGGTGATTTGCTTATAGCCTACAGTATAAAGCCAAGTAATTTGTTAAACAGAATGTATTCATGTAGATCTATGAGATTCATAAAAGACACAGAATAGTCTCACTGTTGTCCCTAAGCCTTTTCCCAGATGCAGTGCTATAAAAAAAAAGTTATTCTGAATTTGGGACTTTTTCACATCTTAGTAAGATAAACTAGTATCAAACAAACTCAAAGATCAAGTGTAGTCTTTAATTACGATTTTGATTTCTTTCTGAATTTATACAGTAAATCTCTCTGAGATGCTAATATTTTACACAAGCAATAGAGACCCACAGCAGAGGTTTTGGCCATGGGTTTCCCTGACTGAGAGCTATAATGCTCAAATATTGGCAGTGCTGCTGTCTGGGCTACATTCCAGCAAGCGAAAAATGCTCAGAAATGTTCAATGTCGATACTTCATCCTCTAGTTTACACATGGCATTAACAAGAGACTTGCTTGCCATAGAGTCAGATTAATTTGATTAAGTAAACCCAGCCAGACTAATATGATTATTATATAAAGCAATTTAATAGGGTTGCTGAATGCATGTATGTTGAGGGTAGTGGTTAAAACAGGAATGTAATTCATGTTTAGCATATTTTTATTATTCTGTAGGCTGATATGATATGTGTGCCTTTATGGAAAATTGGACCTCTGAATCAACTGCCTGGAATTTTTTGAAGACATTTAGCTCTAAAATGTTGTTTGTTGAGTATTATTCCTTTCCCTTAGAGATACAATTTGTATGTATTTATTTCCTACATCTTCTGATTAGCAACAGCTTTTGCTACAGATAACCCATTATCTTTCACTATTGATTTGCCATTACAGGCATTTTAGCAAGGACACATAACATCACACCATTGAATTATATATTCCGTTTGCTAGCAAGACAAAACACCATTTTTGAGGTGGGAGAACAGCTTCAATATCTCAATGTTGCAAAACTCAACCTTAAATTGTTAAGTTAATTATAAAGCCTTGTCGTACATATTCACAACAGATGGTTAGGGTGTCCTAGCTGAACTAAATCATGCTTTATGTCATGTCATAACACACCCAGTAACACAATTAATTACATAAATCGTTACAGTAACATCTCATTTTGACGCAGCTAAGAAGCATATTGTATGCCAGTTTGAAATCATACAAAAAATAATAAAAATACAAACAGACATCAAATCAACATGTTATACAGGCATTGGTAAAGCATACAACAATATAACATGGTCAAATTATGTGTTATTGACAGCAGTTATGTGACAAAGACACAATAAAAAGAAATGAGACTGCACTGCCCTTCTGAATTATTCAGTGCTGTGAGAATTAGACCTCACTTTATTAATCCTAATGGGAGTGTTCGGCTACACAATTAGGGTGTTCTCATTTCAACCACCTGTCTGCTCTGATCTAATTAAAGATTTAGGTTATAGTCAAGCATGAAGAGAAAAAAAATGCAATGGGCCAGAACATGTAGGCTACAAAGTGTAGGCTACTATTACATGTTGGAATTAAATATGTAACACAACGTATCACGACCCCATATGGAAAAGGAACTAAGAAACCTGTGATGCTTCCTTAAGATATATGAAATCAATACCTAAAACATGATACACTGATTCCTTATAGTCTTGTGACTTGTGATTTGAGACCTGTGACGTGATTCCCCACCCTGAAGAGAGGGAACAGAACAACGTCTGTATGTAACAATGTTCAGTGCCAGCAGGAGGCAGCTGGTCGGAGGATTGGGGACGGTTACAGGAAGGGTCCCGTGTGTCTCTCTGACCTCTGGGTGCATTTCCCAGCTGGTAGGGCCCCCATGCAGCATGCTGCAGCCGTGTCTGTGCTGGGACTGAGGCTGGCCTCTTCTGTACAGGCCAAGTACAGTACTGCACAAAGACACATTGCACTCATTAGAGAGTGACATTTGTGCTCTTCAACAAATTTAAAGGACCCATTCCATGAAAACCATGAACAATATCTAGTTGTTTTTGGAATTAGCAATGTCGATGTGACACGGAGAAATAGTAAGCCTTTCAATTGCTTCCTGGTCTGTATTGGCTAAAAAGGGGAGAGGGGCGGAGAAACAGGCAAATTAGAGCATACAGTATGTTGCGTAGATAACTGCACACAGTTCGTTTGGTAAAGCCCCTATGAGGATATGGCCAGCTACATAGTATCAGTGAAATATGCAAGGCAAGGAACTGATGTTGATTGCCAGTACGGTACACAAACCGTAAGTAAAAGTTTAATGTTCAACATTTGCAGATGACCAAATCTGTAAATCCGTTTGTTAAATAATGTTTTTATCTGAGTCATTGATTAGTCATATCATACATAACATTTAACCGTCCGTGATAATATCAAAGATAGAATATATCTTTGTTTAATTTGAATGTTTCTCGTTTAACCGAATAGCCTATCATTTTGTGTTGTTGCTAGCAGCTAGCACCTAGCCACCTACAGTATCTATCATAGCCCTGTAGCGGCAAGAATGGCTACGGTTTTCCCTTCATTCATTAAGTAATACGTGCTTATGGGTACATGGCTGTTTAGCGGGCAAGAATGGATGTTATGTTGTGCTATGATATAATTTAACCTTCATTCATGAAATAATGTGCTTAGTAGATGCATGGATGGTTTTCAAAACGTAACACCGTTCCTACACAAGGCTGTGTGACCAAGCTGCTGCTGTGTTGTTGACATGAACAACAATTAACTATATTCTGCCGCCTGTATCCTTTACTGAAGTCTGGACTATGGAAGTCCATAGAGGACTAAATTCAAATGAAAATGCAATCCTAAATAGCATTTTAATTGTCAAACAATTCCACGCTTTAGAGTGGACTTAATTCAAATGAAAATGCAATCCCAAAATTGCATTTTCATTTTCTAAATATTCCCCGCATTTTAATGGACACAATTAAAACTTAAATGCAATCCCAAATAACAATTTCATTTTCATAGACAAATGTGCTTTGCAGCGGGCCATATTCAAATGAAATAAGCTAAACAGTGCCTCCCTTCAAATGCAAATACATGTTCAAGTCACCGCGCGCTTTTACGGACTAAACTCAACTTGAAAATGAAATCTGTCAGGCCTCTCATCAAGGCGGGTCTCTATCAGGACCTGCTGAAAATAAACCATTTAAAAATCCATAAAACTATGTTCAAACCATGTTTGAGTAGCCTGCACCGGTACTAGCAGTAAAGCAATCGTAGCCTCACGTCAAGCTGGCCTATCACAATGTTAAGTAAAAATTGTTATTTCATTGAGTGTATAGATTTAGTTTTCAGATACATGAGAAACAGAAATTAATGATTAAATTATTTTATCAAAAGGAAAGCTATATAAATGGCATATGCAGGTGAAAAAGCGAAGAAAATAATTCACAGGTTTTCTGCACTGCTAAACATCAGCTTTGACTTAATCTGGTTTCATTAAGTCATGTGCGTTTGGTTTCTGAGTTTACGAGATAAACTAACGGTTCCAAATTTAAGAATATATTCATTTTTTCTATTTTTTCTATTCACTTGTACCCTCGCACCTTGACAGCATGTTGGAGTTTTATCAAATAATTTAAACAAATGCACCTATGTGTTGTCTATTTCATGCCAACATGTGTCTGAGGGAGGGGAGATGCTTGAATGAGGTCCCTGTGGAGTTGTGAAACAGCCAGTCTTGCTGAGCCAGGCCAGGTGATCTTACCCGTCGACAGATGATCACCTCATTGTTCTCCCTGACTCTCCCATTCACAAAGTCCTCTGGATTCTGTCACAACTGCCCCTGCTGCTTTGACACTGTTGCCAGGATACCAAGTCCACCTGGACTAGCATATGGTCACAGCATGGTGCTCTTCATGTGAAACGGCCGCCAAATCAAACACCCCTCCTCTTTATTTCACCTCATTTCTATCTTTGTTTCTCTCTGGCCCTGATTTGTCAATCGCTTAGTTCTAATCTAAAAGTGGTTTCTGTTTCTGGTGTTACTGTGAACGTTGAAGTAATAATACAGTAGTAGTCAGTGGCACTAATGTAAACCTGGGGAAGTTCATGATAGAAACATCACCCCCTCGCCTGGGAACTGGGATCGAATACACCTCAGTGTTTCTCAACTGTCTTCATCCTGCCACTGATGAGGTTGGCCTGCATGACTTTAGTGCTAATCACTTTAGCAGACACTCTGAGAACAGACATGTGCGGTGCTCGCCCCTCTTCTAAACACAGCCAGTGACAGGCGGAGAGGGAGCTGTAGGGAGTAATTATAGGCAAGATGATGGATGGGTTATAACAAATGATGGATGGGGGGGGCATAGGGGGAACTATCTAATTAAGTTACACTAGCCAGAATCCCTCTTGTTTAAGTTAGCATAGAAGCAGCCACTTGCCATGAAACTCATTTAAATGTTCTACGGACTTTTCTTCCCAGCTGCTACTGATATGGAGCAGACAGACAGCCTTTGGGCAATGGTGGAAGGTTCGTCCCAGAACAATAAACAACAAGTCACACAATGCATATCAATTATGCTGACTGACAAGTGATGGAGACACCAGACAACCATAACTGGAACTGTACCTGTTACATGCCATGTCTAATTATACTTTTTGTAAGATTACCATGAGAAGATTTGGCAAATGTCAAATGTTTGGCAAAAAGGTGTGTGGGACATTTAAACTTTCAGCTGATCAAGAAGTCAATACCCATTGTAATATTTGGACAGAAGTTTTGAAAGGACAGAAAAAAGCCTGTGTTTCCAAATATAATTTGATTTAGATAACACAGACTTATGAATAAGCTTTTCATTTCATTGGTTAGCTTCCAGAATATTGTCAACAAATGAGTGCAATGCACTATAAATCTAAATAATGAGAAATGTTAAATGCTGACACTCTCTTCCCTGATATACAATATTCAATTACACCTTTGACCTTTTAGAAACCAATGTCCCTACATTTTGTGTCACATATTCCCAGTATATACAGTACATGATTAAGTTTTGAATCATTATTTATGCAAGTATTATGAATAGTGACATACCATATGTCTCACTTTGTTTATCATGACAACAAAATATGCCAACAAAATATTAAGTACAAGATCATCTGCGTGTTATTTTATGAATATAAATGCATATTGGGCAAATTTTGTAAAAAATAAAACAAAAACATACTTGTTTAGGTTTTGACTATAAATGCACAACCTTTTCTTCCCCTCTCTACTTTACACACATGCACCAAGTGTTTTATCCATCAGTGCGGTGAGTCTTGCTAGAGGGAGTGTTGAAAGATACAAAGGGCAAAGGTCAGGCTCCATACGGTGAACACTGCTGGTTGTTCAGGTCAGATGACAGATGCAAACACCTGCAGCCTTCACACAGTCACCTCGGTCAAAAAGTATGGCAGCCCAACCAGATGATACTGTAGGTGCGTTTGATAACAAACATAATCTGTTTATTACACAAAATATTGCTGTGAAGTTATACATTATCTTACAGTATCGTAACATGTTGGTTGTAGTTTGTAGAATACATTTAATAAGTTAACTGGATATGCTGGAGTGATGGAAGAAAATGAACACATATTCTTATTTGTATAATGTTGTAGGAATGTATTATTTTTCAAGTCACTTTTTAATACATAATTAACATTTCTTTTTATTTTAAGTTCTTCAAACAAAGAAGACATTCTCACTGTATGTCTCCTTTAATGAATGCTTACCTTCGAATAAATAAAAAATATTTTCTGTGAAAAACCTTTCTAGCATTGGTCTTTGGTACAGGTTAAACCCCATGCAGCAGGTGGATGAATAATACATAGCTAGGCTGTGCCATTTAACCAATTCAGTATCAAATCTAGGCTGTGCTAAGCTTGAATAATGTAGATAGGTCCCTGAGAGAAGGTCATTGTATATTACCTTTCATTTTGAGCTTTAATGTGTTTTCTCCAAATAGCTGGTATCTACTAGCAATAGTTTAAAGTCAGGGTTCTCCAGGCTCACTCAAGTAAAACTCAATAAAGGTACTTGAAAGTTTCATAATATTTATAGATAGTTATCTTTACGTTTTACATTAACAAAGGAATGGAAAATTATAGAAGCTTTCTCCAAACACCAAATGTGTAGAGAAAACTAGGACATACAGTAAGGTAAATATCATATCATCATATCAATATAAGTTTATTGATCCATAAATCAATAAACGACTGTTGATGTTGATCCTCTCTGACTCCATTACTCATCTGAGATCCTGAGTCTTGTTGTGGCAGGTCATCCCTAAATGAACCTCTCCCATACAGTGTCTGCAATACAGCACTTATTGCACTCAATTAGACAGTCAATTCTAAAATCTGAATGGGTTGCAATTAGCTAATTACACAAGCAAGAGCAATTAGGCAGGGAGACAACAATGCATCGTGACTGGAGACAGCCAAGGGAGTTCTCTTGTCAGGCCTGATTAATTCAGACTATCACTGGATTGTACATGTCCCACAGAGAACACGTGCCTATGGAAGTTCAATGTGTCACTAGCAATATGTATCACTCCCAAACAACGGCTAATAATATTGACAGAGTCCTGTGGGTGGTGATAATGGGGTGTCAAATGGCTATTTCTAGTCAAACAGTGGTTGGTCAAACAGTGGTGTCCTGTCAGGTCTCTTTTAGCAGCTGTTCTCTGGCGAGAATAGGCTCCCGCATCATTTGCCAGCAGGTGTTTGACAGATAATTTACAATGCATTTTCCACTTTAAATCATGTGACAGTTTAGAGGGAGTCCTGGTGCTGGGTCGTAGTTCACTTCTGGACATCCTGTAAGAGTCACACTGCCTCTACTCCGTCTGCAGAGATGAATGGGATGGAAAGAGCAGGGGGATGGAGATATATAAGTCACCAAAGGGAGATAAAGAGAGATAAAGATAAGATAAATGAGGAAATGTCTTATGGGTGAATATACATTAAGTCAGCCCATGGAGATGTAGTAGTAGATGAAGGGAATGTGTGATGAAACTTGACTCCAGGAGAATACTCACAGGGAAAATAACATCACAGCTGGGTTACATATTTGGGAATTATATTTTCACATGTAATATATTTATTTGGGATTGGAATACACCACGTAAAAACACCATAAAAGAGAGGGCAGGAGATGGAAAGAAAAGCAGACCTGACCCGCGTGTGCAGTAGATCATAATCTTTAGTCAAGACCAATAATTCAACACACACACACACACGCACACACACACGCACACACCTGTACGCACACACACAAATAGATTTTCTAAGATTTGTGTCAAGAATTGCCCTAGTGGTTGAAAGCAGTATGACAAACTGTAGGACTCATAGGATAAAAAACACATTTGTCATTGCTGCTATACGGCTACTAAATGGTTCATCTCAATTTACACTTCTCTATATTATTATTGTTGTGTTGTTGTTGGTGCTGATGATTGTATGTGTTGGTTGCTGACTATATCCAAAATTGCCCCTCGGAGATAACAAAGACTACCTTGACCTTGACCTTGACTGTTGTTTTGGTTAAAATGCATGCCCCTCCTGCTTTTCAGTGCTCTATTCTCTCTCCTTCCACCACCCACCCACATCTACCCTTCTGAATTTGATGCTTTGTGTAAACCCCATGGAAGAACAGCCACTACTTTGGTACAGTACTGTGGCTACTAATGTCCACACTAACTGCACTCACACAGCCTATCGTGGACAGTTGTGCTACACAATATGAGTTCACAGTAAGTTAGGGCAGCTAACATAGTAAAGGAGTGTAGGCTGCCTTAAACAGCTATTTCATAAAGTTAAGGAACATGCAACTGCTGGTAAGTGGATAGTTAGTGTGATTAAACCAAGAGAAAAACAAGGACTGCAGCTACTTAAGAGTCTCTCTCTCTTCGATTGCAGTTTTAATGACGATCAATATTGCCTCTCTGTGTCTATACCGCTATGTCTTCTCAGGTGTCTGCAGGCCTGTCAGTTGTCTGTTTCCCCTCCATTGGCTTGTCCTGTCAGCGTTTAGCCAGCTTCCACCACCTGCATTATCCCTACATCTCCCCTTCAATATTCATCTCCTCCCTTCACACTTCCATAGTAGCAGGACAGGGCAGCATTCCCGCTGAATGGCCAATACAGTGCCTGTCTCAGCCAATTAGCATTCAATAAAAAGCTTGTTAGAGCGCAGGGAACTTGTGAACATTCCTGAAACCTGAGGTATTCGCGAAAGCATTACCGTGGCTCGTAATTGGCTTGTGCATATCCAAATCTATGAGTGCACAGCCATGTGTGCTATGGCTATGGCGCAAAGTGGCGCTTGCTTGATTTGAATCGTGTAATATCTACACAAAAGGTACCACCGCAAAGGGAAAGGGGCCTGCTGGAATATATTTCAGCATAGGACTCACGTAGCACAGATAAGTGAGACGGGTACTGTATTACATACACAGGGAATACCTACAGCCACTCTATTTGTGTGTAGATCTGCTGATAAGTCGTAGTGTAAT
The DNA here is from genome assembly GCA_027564835.1 of Typhlichthys subterraneus. Classification (NCBI taxonomy): domain Eukaryota; kingdom Metazoa; phylum Chordata; class Actinopteri; order Percopsiformes; family Amblyopsidae; genus Typhlichthys; species Typhlichthys subterraneus. The sequence continues at coordinate 738,836 of JAODUH010000024.1, read as the reverse complement.
ATGGCACCATGTAAATGGTGGCTACTGAACAAAGTCAGGACTGTATTTGAGAATGACAAGCATTTGAAATGTCAGCATATGTGAAAATCTACAGCATGACTACATATACTTACAATACACAATAAAGAGCATTACAGGTCACCTGCCGTGAAGAGGACATATGGAAAAAACTCAACTTTGCAGCGTTTCACTGCAATATTTGTTTATCTAGTAAATAGACAACCGCACAAAAGCTGAAAAAAGAGAATTCAGACAGTTTTCCTTTGGCTGGCTATATCAGAAAACGTGTTTCAGCAAGCTGTGCAGATTTTGGCGACACACATCGTTACAGTACATCGACCCCCAGCTTCAGAGGACAGAAGAGCTGAGTGGCTTGAGTTTATTTATGTCAGCAACGTCCCCTTTTAGAGCTTGAGTTTGGAAAGTGTAACAGAAATAGCTTAATGACGTTTGTTACTTGCATTTCATCAGAACCCTAGCTTTTGATAACTGGTATAGGCTACTTATTAAACACAATGTATACGTTACACACTCAACTATACGATATACGGAAGCAGCAGTCTGAGAATTTGAAACAGGATTTTATCCAGCTCTTTGAGATATTACAGGAGGCCAGACTGACTATCTACATTTCCGGACCAGTTCCTTCACTAGGTCGTGGGATAGGACGCTTTTCCAGGCTCCTGAGTCTCA
>JAODUH010000024.1:725750-738043 GCA_027564835.1 Typhlichthys subterraneus | reverse complement strand
TTCTGACTTTATAAAGTCAGAATTTCTGAGTTTATAAACTCAGAATTTTACCCCCCCTTCCAGCTCCGATTTTTTTTTTTTTTTTTTAATGGCCCTAATACGCCGTCGTATTTAACCGAGGTTAATACATTGATTTTACAAACTGTCGGCAGCTCTGCAACTAATACTAGGGTGCAGTCTATATGCGGGGTTACTTTTTTTTTTCTCATTGGGCTCGGCGTTGCTTTTTACCTGTCGGTAGCCTACTGACTATTTGATATAATGCCCTGTTCCGCTACGGTACTGGGACGGTCGTGAACTGAAATTAACAGAAAATGAACATGATTTTAGTTTTTTTGTTTTATTACCTACTGATTAATGGATATGCCTACTGCCTGGCCACCGCTAGCAACCCGAACTGAACTTGGAAATAAATTAAGAAGAGAAAAAGAAAATTAATTGGCCTTTTGAGTGAAATCCAGGTAAATCCCTCAGGCAGTAGTATAGACTTTGAGTAGGAAGCTGCACAAAATACACATAACTTGAGCATGTTCACATATCTCCTGCAAGCACAGATATATATTAACTCAGTTTTTTTAGCCATGCTGTTTGTTGGCGACTTGGCTGGTTAATAACACAGTAGCAAAGATTTGTAACCTACCATAATTTACCATTATAAAAACGAACGGAATTAATTTTTTTAATTTTTGTTCCAAATACATATTTGGAAAAACACATATTTGTGCTTATCCGAATAACGTATTTGTATTTGTGTCCATCCTAATTGTGAGGCTATACTGTAAAGCACTTTGAGTGTCCGGAAGGTTGGAAAATATAAATGCAGACCATTTGCCATTGAAGTCACAAACAGTAAATGCACCTACAATTACATGTGCTGTTGAATATGATGGATGCGCGTATTTGTGTTGTAGTATACGCGCGTTTGCCTTTAAGTGTGGGTGTGGGGCCAAATGGTAGCTTTCAGGACAAAGAAGCAAAAGAAGAGAAACCCTCCAGCCAGACTGACAGAAGCTGAAGTGGTCCATGCAAGGAGAAATTAGAGGCAAATCAAAGACATTTAACAGTACAAGAGCCCGCATGAGCTTTTATGGCAGGCCCTAGGTTTTTAGTTGCGGGGAAGGGGGATGTGGGGGGTGGGGGGTGCGTTGTGCAACAGGAGGGGAGGCACTCTTAATTCTCAACTAAAAGCATGATAGGAGAGACGGAGAGCTTTCACAATGACACATGAAGTAGGTTGTACCATACGGATGGAAGCGCTCTAATATGAGCCACACTACTGCCATGGCAACAGTGGGAACAAACAACGATGCAAAACAACAAAGGAAGAATATGACTGAGATGAGGGAGGTGTTCAGCACGGGGAAACATTTTCTCTGGATGAACTGTGTCATTTAAAGTACTGTAAGCCTAGTTTGTGGTCTGCAGTGGGACAGAGTTCTTCCCCAAAGGAGCCTATTATCCACATATGGACACGTCACTTTCATACTTAATGACATAGATGAGTTTTGACCACACACACACACTTTCATATACAACCACAGCCATGTGCACACACATGCACAGGTTATTAAAGAATACTGTACATGGCTTATTTTACCCCATATTTGACCACCCTGATAATCCAGGAAGATGAAGTGTCATAGCTCTCTGCTGTGGAGAGCAGTGTGTGTGTGTGCGTGCATGTGTGTGTGTGTGTGTGTGGACCCATTTTAACATACTGTAGCTATCTAACTGTAAAAGACTGTAAAAGCCAAGAATGTCTGGTTGCCAGGGTGTTTTCCCGTTCTTATATTTTTGCTTGTTAGTAAGCGATTTCACACAGACCTCAAAGCTTCTTCTGAATGTGGATTTACAGTGTTCTGGGGGTTGCTGGGATGGATCAACAGGTACTTTCTTTTCTGATCATTTACAAGTAAAGTAAACTCTTATCTTTATGCTAAAGGTCATATTGTCATATTGTCACAGTCTACAGCAGTATGTGGTTCCCAAAAATAGTATTTCAGCCTCAAAATATACAATAACCAGAGCGCTGAAAAATATATGCAAATGATATACACTATAGGAAACACTATGCAATTAGTCCATGGATCTACTATTTTCTCTATTATCTGAAAGTCCTGACAGGTATTCTTTTATGGTCAGTCTATTGCAGGTTGGGTTAGATCATATATGGGCCTTCACTGTGCCTCAGTAAGGCCTGGACAGGCACGTCCACTCCTTGCTTCACTGGTAAATGTAGCAAACGTAATGCTCATTATTCAAAGACTAGAGGATTGCACTGGTTTAAGTAGCGAAGATAGAAATAAATGACCTGAAAACACCATTATCTGGGGGAAAAGATTAAACTGCTTGAAGGCTGTAGACTCCAAATAAAAGACTGGTAAAAGGGGAAAAAAACATTTTGTCTGACTTTATTACTTACTAAATGCATTTAGTAATGGTGCACATATACTGATTATTTCTCTGTAAAGCTTTCAGGATTAGCGCAGTTTTAAGACTCCACTGTTTGTGATTATACCCCACAGTGAGTTCTGCCCAGAACAGACCCGAACATGTGTTAAAACACTTTGAGAGTTTCCATCAAGGCTCTGGCTTCCAAGTTGAACTACGATTCTGGCTATTTTAATGTACCCTAATAAAAATTCACAGTAGGCCATTTATCTGAAATGCTGTGCATGTGATATGACCCACATCACTGCCTCCAGAGCCAGGGAAAATCCTGAGAAATGTGTGCATGTAAGTAGCGTATACTTTATGCTAAAATCAATAAGGTTGAGACTTATTTCTGACCCTGAACTGAATTTCATATAACCAACACATATAGGCATACCATATTACTGTAGTTGCAGCCATATGCACACATATGGCATTCGCATACATGCACACGTGCACACCCATGCACGCTCGCACACACACACACACACACCCTGTACACCATTAATCTCGCCTTTATTTCTTTCTGTCCCGGTGTCCACGTTTCCAGAATGGTGATATGCATGTACATCGATTTGGCAATATTAGTAAAATGTTGGTAATATAAAAAGTGATCTATTAAAGCGAGTTTAGTGATTTAAATCTTATCAATACTGTCGAGACAGTGGGATCACCTGCAATTTTTAAACTAAACGTGTTTTGGGAAGAATAACATTTCAGACCAATTTATCATCGATAGAAACATATTATCAGTGGTCTTTATACGGTATCATTAAACGGTTATGTATGGTGAATTAAGCACAATGGACTGGGGAGTTTTTCCTTTTCAAAGCATCATTTAACAAATTGTTTCAGCACTTTCATTTGTTGTAATGTCCTCCAAATTGCTTTATAAAATAGGTTCCTCCCTTCACTACTTTATACATACATTGAAAAAATATACCATTGGTGGTAAAAAAGAGAAATGCAGTACAATGCAAGCAGTACAATTAAGCACAGTAGTTTTATTTAGAGGAAGAAGCAGAGATCTCGCATTATGCCCAGCCAGATGATATCTAGAGATTATATTCAAAGTCTTAGCAGTAATATTCCTTAAGGCTTACAGTATTTCAGTATACATTGTAGGATAACTGGCAATGACGTCTGTGTGTGCTTCCTTTTTTCCCTCTTCCCATATCTACAATGGCAGGTCTTGTCACTGCTAATTAATAAAACCAATAAAATAATTTGTGTGTAAACACTGACATCATTATAACAATGAACAATGTTCCTTTGGCAGACCGTGTCTAACGGCCAATGCCCACTGGATGTGTATTCTCCACATGGACACGTCCCCTTAAGTTTAAGCGTTAGCAACTTCCGTGTCTCAGAAGCTTCAACTCGAACAGAAGCTTCCGTGTTTCGGAAGCTTCCACGTGAACAGTAGCTTCCGTGTCTCGGAAGCTTTAACTCGAACAGCAGCTTCCGTGTCTCGGAAGCTTCAACTCGAACAGTAGCTTCCGTGTCTCAGAAGCTTCAACTCAAACAGTAGCTTCCGTGTCTCGGAAGCTTCCACGTGTACAGTAGCTTCCGTGTTCCTGTTCCATTCCCTCTCTGCTCTCTTGGTCTGCGTTGGAAGACAGGTGATAAGCAAACGACACACACCTGTTGCCAATCTTCGCTGAGTCCTCATGAACCACGCCCCCTCCCAACACGCTCTCTCATATACGGAGCCAAAACACACACACCACTCCACTCACTTCAGGGCCTTAGCAACACAATATTAGTTAACCTCAGCAACAGAGAGCCTTCGGAGCACTGTGGAGATCACCAAAGCCTAGACGTGGTGCCCCAGTCAGCCACATAATCCACATTACACAGCCAAAGGAAGTGGATGGCTCATGCGACGGCAATAAGCTTTGTTCAATTCCATTGTACACGGAGGGTCATATTGACTCTATTTAACTACGCCGCAGTCCACAGGCCATCTGACAGCACAGGAACACCGAAGAGTGGTTATTGGATTTGTTTGGCATCTTGTTCCTGCCATAGAGGGGACAGATAAATCACAGTGTGAAACATGCCTTGACATTGGTGCCACGCATTTGATTACTACACTATTCATATATTACAATAGCACCAGGAAGCTACAGTATGGGATTCACTGTGCTGAGAGAAAGGAGTCAAAGTCAGTTTCTTGACATGGGAAAGATAACTATGTGGTGCAGCCCCGGGCCTTGAACAGCTGTTGTTCAGTGCTATGAACTGTGTGTTGACTGCTTTAGGGCAAAGGAAGGTGTGTACTGTGTGTACATTTGTTTGTGTGTGTGTGTACAGTAGGTGTGTGCCCGCGCGTCTGTGTGTGTACATGCAGAAAAGGTAATTTTCTTTGAGGAAATTATTTGTACCACCAGATAATAACCAGAAATATGATATTAGATGTTCTGTATGCCTCCCACATTGTCAAGTCTAAAAATAAAAATACTCTATATTACTTGTGAAAACAAGTAAAGCTTAGTTTCAAGAGTACAAAAACATAGAGGATAAAACGGTATAATGCATTCCAGTGTGTTGAATCGTAGGTTTTGTCATAGTCCACAGGGACTTGGAAATATTTCTTTATGATCTCAGCATGATGTGCTCGAGTCAGCTGGGGATTTGGTTCTTACATTACCCCACAATAACAGAGTTCACACTGCTTTTGTCTAGAATTAGCTAAAGCCACATACGAGGCTGACACCTTTATTTTACGTCAACACAGTCACTGTTTGCTAGAAACACACCTACACACACGCACACACACACACAGAGTATATACGCATACACACCCTTCACTCAACAGCAACATTCCAGGCAGGTTAGCTAATTTAATTTTCTACTTTGGCGGCCTGGGCCTTCTTTGTCCTTGACCCGGTGGCCACTGGTGGCTGCCCCCCCTGCTGGGGGCCCTGACTGCCTGCCTGCCTGCCTGGCTGTCTGGCATATTTATAACAAGACCAGGGAGGGGCGAGAACACTCACATCAATTGCAAAATAAACACAGAGGACAGATCCAAGCATCCATCAGTCATCTGCCCGCACTCTGTGATTGCACAAAATCCTTCTGTGAGCACGCACGCACACCCACACGCACAAATACAGATTACTTTTGACTCACAAGGCAATCAATGGATGGCAAAGGGGTGGCTGTGGCAATATGTCTCTCCACTGTAATTCCAGCCTAATGTTTAAAATATCAGGGGAGCTAAAAGCGTTTTGTCACCACATATAGAATCCTGTGGAGAAAAAAAAAAAGACCAACAACAGACGTATTTCTAAAATGACATTTGGAGCCACCAACAACATCAGCCTGTAGTGTGTTTTCAGGTTTATGGGCCCGTCTAACAAGGTTGTTGCTGTAAAAGCATTACAGTGCCCTTCAAACCTTTATACCTGATCAGTCCTCTGACACCACAGCCCAAGCTTGTGTGTGTGTGAGCATAAGGTTGTAGTGATGACAGCACAACGCTCGCTCGCTCGCATATAGTGTATGCAAAGTCGCTGTCACACCTGGAGCCCGAACGCAAGCTGGGCCAACCGAACCTGTCAGATAACATCTGTTCATCTGTCCACTCTTTCTTTTTACTTCTTTCTCCCTCTCCACACACGCATGCACATGCACGCAGGCACGTGCACACGCACACACACACACACACACACACACGTCATTATGTGCAGTGACAGAATTAAAACTTTTGGGGTGAAATCTATCAAAATATTTCCAATTTGTTTGCGTTGCCCCAAATCGCTCATTACAGAAAGGTTTTTAATAAACTAAATAATGCGTGGTGATATGATGATTGCTCCATTTTGTTTCCGGTGCGCACAATAACGTGTAATACAGTAATAGTGATGTGATAAAAGCATCAATTATCAATAATTACATTTACATAAATGTACAAACAATTGTTTGAATCTCAGTGTACAAGGGCGCTGTAGGGTGTATTCTATTGGAAGTCATTCAGCTCATTATATGGAATCGGGTATTGGCCAGACATTTGTGTTTTGAAAGTGTTACCAATTACCTCTACTTTTTACTTCATACCAAGTCAGTGGAATGGGAATGACAGCTATTCTAGATAATGCTCTTGCATGCGGTTTCATCAGCCAAGAGAAACGTTATGCACTTTGCTCGACGTAGGCAGAAACACATTTGAATGCTTTCAAATGTTGCACTTGTTGAAGTGTGCTTGATTTATCTTGTGTGGCATTTAAACAGCCATGCAAGATAAGATAAAGCTTTCACATCGTCGGAAGTTCTACCTTCCCTCCTCCAGTTTCCTTGCACTTATATCAATTCATTTCAATGTCTACATTTCTATGAAGGAATTCCCAGCGGCAGCTACTGTCTACATGTATAGGTCTGTCATTTGTTTTGCATTTGACAGCCTGAAGGCATTAATACACTGTATGATCCTCACTGATGTGAGATCATGCGTGCACAGAACACGTTTGTATTCACATGTCTGTGTGTGCTTAATGGTGAAGCCCTACAGTGAACTGGTGACACAGACAGTAGATCAATGGGGATGACTCATGTATTCAGTAAACACACTTACTTTTGGCATTTGGCATACATGCCAGATTGAGGGCGCATTTGAGGGTGACCTTGTGGCCTATGACCTTATAGAATTTACCCCAGCAGGAAAACCAGTCAACACAGTACATAGACAAAAAGGTCAAGGTTCAGTCAAAAAGTCAACCATGCAGGTAAGAACTAAACAATATGGAGGACTTTAATGGAACAGTTTAAAAGGAACAGTGTCTTACTAGAACTGAGCAAATTATCAAATTCTCTTCACAAGTATGATTTTTATTAAGGCCCATTTTAAACAGTATGTTCAACACAACATGCATAATGTTCTTATCTAAAGTAACATACAGTAGTGAGTTTGTTTTTAAGGTTGTATCTCAGAGGATGCTGTCACGGCGCAATGTTGGGCGAGTGCAGAACAGACAGAAACCACACAGGAGCAGTGGCTCGCCCGTTCATCTGCACTGAAAACATGCTGAAAACATGCTGGAAACACGCTGGAAACACACTGAAAACACACTGAAAACATGCTGAAAACATGCTGGAAACACACTGAAAACATGCTGGAAACACGCTGAAAACACGCTGAAAACATGCTGGAAACACGCTGGAAACACGCTGGAAACACACTGAAAACACACTGGAAAGATGCTGGAAACACTGAAAACACACTGGAAACACTGAAAACACGCTGAAAACACGCTGAAAACACACTGGAAACACAAAACAGAATGTAACAGTCGCATACAACAAACAGAAATGAACAGCTAACTGACGTAGAGCAAAATAATAACCGACACAGAACAAAGGAAGTTCCAGCCTTATATAGCCCACATCCACACAGCTGACAACAATCAACGCACTGCACGTGTGGATGTGGGGTTGGGTTGCAATGGGGCACTGGGGAAAAAGCCCGGTGTCCGCCGAACGGGCACGCACTGGTGAGACCAACTGGGAACGGTGATGCGCCTTCTCTCGGTGCAGCCTCTGTCGAAACTAAGAGTCAGTGTGTGCACACAATCTCTGGCTACTCATCAGTAGAAGTGGTTCACTGTGGGGGTGTATTAGACAGACAGAAAAACAATGGTGTCTAAAGAATCTTATGTGAAGAGAATGAGCACGCAGTTCATCTGTTGTGCATAAAGACAATGTGGAAAAAGGAAAAAACTCTTGGTGCTGGTTTCAGGTCACCATCAGCCCTGAATTAATCAGACCTATCAGATTTGACAAGTTCAACACTAGAGAAGCATTCACATTGGCTCCTGGAAATATATTGAATTACAGTGTCAAGTACTAAGTCCAAAAACATATTATTGTAATTAAGCTATTAACACACAAAAAAAAAAAAACATTATTCACAATAAATTACACTGGAGAATATGAGATCACGTTGCAATACTATATATTTTTACTGCCCTAATAATTATTTTTCTTTTCCTCTTGCAGTTTTACTTGCCTAATCAACATGGTCTCATTGAGATTTTAAGCTATAGATAGTATGTACTGTAATCAATTTTATATATTTTTGCTTTATTTAAGGCTTACATTTACATTGTTCCTAATAGTTAAGGGCCGTAGGCAATAGTGTATTGTTGTATGGACAGTAAATATACAACTACTACAAAGTGTATTGTATGTAAACCTAATGTTTTACACCAAGTTTAACATTCATAATTATGACTCAAATGTTTGTTTTTATAATTTGAAGCACAAACAACTCTGTTTATCGTAAAATGAACAGTAGTGTAAACTATAAGGTTTGTTATAAAATCAGAAATAAATATACAAGTAAGTTGGGAAATAGCATAATAGACATTATTGTGTGTGTGTGTGCGCGTGTGTGTGTGTGTGTGTGTGTGTGTGTGTGTGTGCGCGTGTGTGTGTGTGTGTGTGTGTGTGTGAGTGTGTGACAGGGAATAGAGTGAGAACTGAGAAGGGAGGCAGTGTTAGAACAGAGAAAAGGTCATTTGCATGATCTTTGGAAATATTGCCATTGCCCCAGGCTTACACAATAACACTCAACCTAGGAAGATGAGTTATTTCCGATGATGGCTTTCCATCTGCCTGTTCCAGATAAATAAATGTTCCTCCATGGGCATTACAAATGCCATGCCAGATAGTAGACTCATAATTAACTCTGCATTTTCCTCAAATTAATAATAGTGTAACCATCATGAAAATAATTAAAATAAAATGGTTTCATCCCATTTGGAGACATTTGACTACCTGAAACCCATTAATCTAAAATGTTATTTTTTAAATTAACCTCAAAATTAAGTGTTTTGCAACACAAGGTCAGCAGATGACTCAATGCTTGCCCCAACCAATTAGTTTCTTACTGTTTTTAAACAGTGGATGTCTCAATTTCAGAATGGTTTAATGAAGAGCTGGTGGAATCAAGTCAAATGTATTTACCGTATACAGACCATAATCATACACAATTCACATAGTTTAGAAGAAGAAAAATCATATATATATATATGATATAACGGTATTGATACCTGTGTTTTGATCTCATCCTGAATTTAATATATTTTTTCTGTTATAATGATGTAGTTCTCCTCTAATGTGTTCCTTTTGACAACCTGACAAAAATATCTGAAATAATCCAGATTGAGATATGTTTTCCAGAAATGCAATTTCATACTATGATTGAAAGAGTCTAGGGACACAATATAATAATTAAATTCATCATCAGATTCAAGTTATGGCACACATCAACACATTTTTTTCCAGGAAGTAAAACTGTAAAATGTCACTCTGTTCTCCAATACTATCTACAGTACATTTAACCTGCACTGGTATTGATGGATGGCATTATAAAGCAAACTAATTAAATCTGAAAAGGAAAATTAATTGTGACAATATTTCATTCCTCCAACATGACGATGGTGCAAGAGTCAAACAATTTCATGCAATAAAAAAATTTAACACATAAATCAACTGTTATTTTGGGGATGTGGTGTCAATATGTTTGTGTGTGTGTATGTGTACAGTATGTGTGTAGTCTGGTTTAGAAAGTTATTGTTTTAACAGGATGACAAATCATTAGAATCGAATTCATGACCCCAGGGCAAAGCCCTTGATGTTCTCTAGTGCTGGCATATGAGTGTAATTTTGCTGCCACTATGTTGGCCTCATTCACTCAGGACTGGCAGGGAATAATCCCATTACAATGCCACACTTGCTGTAACTGGAAGAAGCTGTTTGGAGATGACCAATGTCCTCTCCCCTCTGGCAATTCTGGCAAATCAGTGTACTCCATTCCACAGCCACAAGCTGCTTTTGCCAACTCTTGTGGATGGAATCAGACAGACAAACAGGCAGGATGTGACTCCGACATTGATTGGATTTTTTAATACTTTATTTATATCTGTCTGAAAACAAGTAAATCATTGTGAGTTATACTGGTTTACATGAAACTCATTTTGCATCGCATCAAAAAAACACCATCATTCAACCAAGGTTTATTTATCATTTGTCAGATCTCTAGCAGAGAGGGGATACAGGTACATGTCTATATTTAATAACAGTGACCAGAGCAATACAACTGCATATTACCATATTACTGTTAAATATGATATTGTACCTGTGACAGCTATTTCTTTGTAATTGAATATTTCCTTTAATCACCCTGAGTCCAGAATAAAAGCACAAGTCCTTCATTTTTGTTCAGAGGCCTCATTTATAAAAAGTTGGGTAGCATCCTACATTTGATCTTAAGATCATTTCTGAAATGTGTTTGATTGATTGATGAAAATGAACGTACGCACAAAGAAACTTTTCCAGATGTGTCATATTGGCAGCAGATACGTGCGGAGATGTTTTTTTATGGCGTTCATTTTTATGATGTTAATTTAGTGGTTAAAAAAAAAAGTTACGCTATAGCAGTTGGGATACGTGGCTGGGCAGACTGTAGCCCAGGCTGTGAATGAGGGTGTGCAATATGTTGGTGGGAATGGTCCAGATTTTGTAAAGATAATTATGTATGCACATTCATTTTTTATTTTTTAAACAGAAACGTTAAAAAAAAAAGTGGTTTACCTAAAAAGCAAGTACCTGCTTGCCACAGCCTCGACGATGCACACTGCAATTATGGACAACGAAGTCATGCGTCGGCTCTGGCCATTTTGCAATGGCATATACTGTACTGTAGATTTTCCATACGCACACTGCAAGTTGCACATTATCAGGCCAATTACATTTTTCGTTATCAAAGATCAAATCTGTGCGTAAGTACATTTTATAAATGAGGCCCCCAGAAAATGTTTTTACATTTTTTAAATTCACTTGAAACTTTGAGAGTATACCGTGAGCACTTCAAGGGTGGGTGGCATCTCTAATATATATATATGTTGCATCACTGCCTTCAGTTAAACTGTCTGTATTATTGATGGTTGGTGGTGTGACTGGTGTCACGTTTCTGTAATCCTCCTCTGGATTGGTTGCAGACTGAGATATAACACATGTAAGTGGAACACGTGACATCTAAATGAACCCCATCTGAGCCATGGTCGTATCAGAACGTCAGCGTGTGGACCTCTATGGGAGCTGCACAGGAGTGGGTTCAACAAAAGTTCAACATCACTTTAATGAGGCATCTGTCTGATGAAGTCTCTCATTCTCATCTTGTCCGCTTCCTGTAGCTCTAAAAATCATTCTCTCTCTCTGAGCTCATTTCTGAAATGTGCTACAGCTGTCGCACTGATCTCCAACCTTCCCACTTTCTTATCCAGTTATGCCATATGACAGACGGTGCGATTGAAACTAAAATGTATTCAGCTTATCTGTTATTTCCTGCATTACCACCCAGCTCCTTTCAATACATATGGGGTTGACTAAGTTGATATGCCTCGCAGCAATTTAAAATAATCCCTCCCAAAAATATCTATTCATAAAGCGGGGCAATGTAATTGGCTGATTTATGACCTTTTCACACCACTGGAGCGATTAACTGAAGACATCATTCACGGCTGTCAGTCAAACTGATTGTTCACATGGAGACGAGATGCCAAACAGCCAATGAGGGTGCCAGCTGACTTGAGAATGATGCCTTCAGAAGGCTTCAATTACGGTGGCCTCTTCAAGCCTGTGGGTGTAGTCCACACACTGTGTAGAGATGCACAACGTACGCACACTGTCAGCTGCATTAGCATAAAGGGAAGGTGCCAGTAAATATACGTACACGTGTGTGTATTTGTCCTTCTGCGCTTTCAAGTCAAATCTAGCTCATTCCTGCCAGAGCTGACTGCTGCTGAATGTGTTCAGCTGCTGCAACCAGTAGCCCAGAGCATCTTAAAATGCCTTTG
>JAODUH010000024.1:703461-723770 GCA_027564835.1 Typhlichthys subterraneus | reverse complement strand
ATAATTATCTTTAAAACTTTTAACATTTCAATAAATAAATAATAAATCAAAATGTGAAACATTTCCTGTGTGAAACATTTACATTTACAAACATTTATTTATAATGTAGTTTTATTAATGCTCATGGTTGATGGTTGGTATCTATTTTATTATTAACTATTATGTTATTACAGTAAATGTAGGGGTTCAGCTTGCGACCACCCTGAGAACCACAGCACCGATCTTTGAACTGAGGCCAGGACTAACATCTACCCAGGGATAAGTGATTAACGGTGGTGGAGAGAGAGAGAAAAAGCAAAGGGCCCTGTTGTAGTCTCTTGGATGCCAGCAGCCATTCCGTGTTAAAGCACAATGACAGAAAGCATCTTGTACACAGACTTCGCTGCCATGGCAGAGGCTGAGGGCTAAGGCATGGGAAACGCTCTTCGTTGCCAAAGAGCGTTGCCGCTTCCCATTCACTGCGGCAACAGCAAATGAGACACTCTCACACACGCGCGCACGCACAAGCACGCCCGCACACACACAAACATAAGGTCTCACACACTTTCACACTGAAAACATTGCGCTCGTGCGTACACTTTCAAACACCTCCCCTTGGGAGAGCAAGAGGATGAATAGACGGACTGCATTTTCACGAGATGAATTCAGTAGACAGGCATAGAAAGAGTCATTCTCAGGAAAGAAAACACAACCTACGTTTCATTTGAACTACAAATGACCGACCTCCACTGTAACTTCACAACAAAGGTTTGTGTTATGTACATTTGCCATCTGCTACTACACAGCTTAATGACATCACTCAAATGGGGATGCAAACACTCACAACGTGAAAGTCAGACGACTGAACACACTGAAATGAAAAGAAAAAGAAATAGAAAAGAAAACACTTTTTTATAAACATTTTTGCAGTTTTTTTGTTTTTTTTGTTGTTTTTTTGTTTTACTACATGTTATCAATTTCATGCGCATGCCACATTATGAAGCTGGCAAGATCCTTCCATTAAAACGCAGAGACAGTCCAGTTATGAGCTGATCAACACGCTTTCAAAGTGAAAAGCATCGTTGCATCGTCCGTTAAGTCCACAAGATTTCTCAACAGGGCAGGATCCTTCTGTGAAGGAATGGTGAAGGTTGGTGATTGGTTTGAAACGTGTCCACTGTGAGCCCCTCACTGGCTAAAGTCCAGCCATCCGTACACAGTGATTTGTACAGCTCCCACAGGCTTCCCCTTCATAACAGCTCAACGCTTCATTAAGTATTGAGTATTAAAAGCACACAATGCATTGTTTGAGCACGGTATACACACTCCGCAAAATCCAGAGATAGTGTTCATATTTTTTTTAGAAAAGACATAAGAACCAAATTAATACTTTAATATCAAACACTATTTACATCAAGAAGATCTGCTAATAATAATAATAATAATAATAATAATAATCATCATCATCATAACAATAATAATTATACAGTTTTAACAATGAAGTGTCTCCTTTTTCTTTTTGTCCTCCAGAAAGGTACAAAAACAGTAACTAACCTAACACTACTTGTTATATGGTTGACTACCTCAGGATACACGGTATCCAGTTTACAAGTTGATCCTCATTTCCCAGGTTAAGGTGTGTACAGGTGTATAAACCATGGTAATAATCAATAATGACTAAGAGTATTGGTAATTATAAGAGAGTACAATTGAAGCTGGTTTCTGAGAAAATCTGTAGTAAAAGCTGATAATTATCCATATTGATTCTTATGTAGTATTCATTCCCTGCGGAGTAATCCTGAAAACGAATACCTTATTAAATGGCCTCATCTTCTGCCACCCTAGTAAAAAAGCAGAGCTGCTATTTTACTGTATAGCATTGTTACAATTGTACTAAAACAAACAGCTAAAAGCGGACAAACCTTGTGATGTAAAATAGAAGCGGGCAGCCACTAAAATGAACCCAAAGCAAAAACAACACAGTGCATGCCTTTCAAGACCAAATTCGAATGTTGGTTATGTTATGTGTTTGTCATCAGGTGAATGTCCAGTGGTGTTCCATGTCTTGTTTTGTTAGGCACTATTTACACTTCCCTTTCCTTCCATGCCATCCTACCCTTTTCTGTGTCTTTTCATTCTTGCCATCTCTTTCACTCACCAATTTGTTCAAACCTCAAGGTCACTGCTGCTTTAAAATCCCCACGGTGGAAATCTACACTCCCCAACCCGAGACCCCCCAAGCCTTTCTCCATCTATTTTTAATACCAGAAATAACTCCCCTTGCCACAACATGGGGGCCACATGCCTGTCATTTTGAACCTCATTAAAGAGTCACTTAAACCGGTAACAGGAGCTTAGGCGGCCCGCGCATTTGCTGCTGCTCCTCGCTCGATCTCTATGCCTTTCCAAACCAATTGGTTCCTTGTTCCTCACACAGTGCTCGGCTCTCCAAGGAAGCCTGTTTCCTGATACTTCATTTTGCAAATCTCTTTCCTGGAGAGAGTAAAACGAAGAAAGAAAGCTAAAGAAAAACCTGTCCGATAGCTTATTAAGCTATATTTAAAGCTACATGTCATCATAACCCTTGATATAATGTGCTCTGCCTCTGTGTAAAGGGCAATATATTGTCTGGGTGAGGCCAGCCATTGATAGACACAGTGTCTGTTGCACTTTAGATCATGCTTCATGTATAGCGTCCAACTGACTAATGTTTGAATTACGAGGTTATGGGGCTCAAGCTGCGGCTGCTTGAGGGACAAATGCTTGAGTGACAAAACATTGGGAAACACTGTTGATCAACAAAAAATCTTCTTTTGCAATCAATGGAGAGGAAAAATAGACAATGCATTCTAAATGCTCATATGAGTGTTGTTAATATTGACTAATACTCAAGTGGAACAAAGGAACTATTGCAGCCAGTGAGGCAGTGAACAAA
Source organism: Typhlichthys subterraneus (assembly GCA_027564835.1). Classification (NCBI taxonomy): domain Eukaryota; kingdom Metazoa; phylum Chordata; class Actinopteri; order Percopsiformes; family Amblyopsidae; genus Typhlichthys; species Typhlichthys subterraneus. The sequence continues at coordinate 720,856 of JAODUH010000024.1, read as the reverse complement.
AGCAAAAAAAAAAAAGGAAAATACTTCTGCCGTGAAATTGTGTGATCAACTGTCTGAATATATTGATCCTTCTTCATAATGGCTATACACAAAAAGTGTTTGGGGAGCACGTTTTAATTTAGCCTTTCTTGTGAGACAGAACGAACCAAATGCTTTGAAATGTGTTATTGAGCGGGCAAGATGTGTGTTACACTGGTAACCACCAGTGTAACCACTGCTTCCATCGCTCTGTGGATTCTAACCAACCTACAGTAACTCACTCATTCACAAACAACACTGCTAATATGTTTCTTCCATTCACCCAAAGGGTTTGATCCTAAGGCCTTTGCATATACAATTTGTAAAAATACATTTTATCAAAAATGATACCTTATTTGAGATTTGTTTAAATTTATAAGTGACTCAAAAATTGAAAATGTGAAAATTGATTTTGTAATGTAATTTTGTTTATATAAAGTACACAGCATGTAGGCACTATATGCAAGTAATCATTAGTAAAAAATAAAATAATTCAAACTAGGACTCTAGTATAAGCATGCACCATGATCGCTTAGATCTGAGTTAAAAGCATTTTGTAAAACGTTTCTTAGGAGGTCTCGGGATATCTTTCTGAATTTCCTGTGTATCCACAACCATTTCTAAGACCTACAGTTAGACTCCCTACACTGCTTCCTACTGTGTATCAACTACCAGGGATTGTTAAGGGTAGTGTTGTGTAGTTTACAGTATGTGCCGTGCAATATGTATGTGTGTGTGTGTGTGTGTGTGTGTGTGCGTGTGTGTGTGTGTGTGCGTGTGTGTGTGTGCAGTGCTGCATTGACAAAGGCATAATGTAAAGAGATGTTAAGCGTTGAGGGGAAATAAGAATCAGTAAGTGTCAGAAACAGGATTTGGCATCTTAGTTGAAGGGTTAAGAGGGGAATCGTCTCTCCCACTTCCAATATCAACTTATTTTCACTCACAGACAGAGAAAGACCACTTAAATATTATATGAAAAAAATAGAGGGTTTCTTAAGAAGCCCACTCTGATGCCCATTCCAAACAACCCCACTCCACTCAAATCCCACCCCATCCCTGAAACCATATTATCGGGCAGATTCAGGCCGCACCAGGTGTAATTTCCCTCCAGGACAGAAGGAGGCGCTATAAGGTGAAGAGTGTTGCTAGGCAGACCAGAAGAGCAGCCAGAGGTGGACATGCTATCCGCAGGTGTGATGCATTGTTTGTCGCATCACTCCGGGAAGGCTCGGCTGATTCATGACTGGTGTCATCTGAGGAAAATAACAATAAAATACAATTTACCAAGTTTGCTTACAAGTTACATTTTTACATCATTATGCAGCAGAAGAATAACATGCATTGCATATACAGATGGAATAACAGTAACAACAATTGTTCTAGAAGTAATTGGCCTCCTTATACTTAATGATAATGTTTGGGTCTATACCGCAGCATACAAGTTCAACTGAAAGTTGAAACGTTTAAATAGGGGAAATAAGACCTGGGAGGCAGCGAGCCCCAGTCTTGCTCTTTGAGAGACATGTTTTGAATTAATTTCCCAGGTGAGGAGTCCCTACTGCCTGCAACCCCAGCAATGTGCATGTCGGACATACACAGTACTGTACATACAGTATAACAGAGGTCAGATAAGCAGAAGGTGGACAGGGGACATAAATGCATACATGAAGCAGGTAAGGGGACACCGTGAGCTCGGTGGTGTCGGTGAAACAGTGAACTCCCCTTTCTTCAAAGAGGAAAACAATGAGCAATAAGGTAGCGGGACGAACAGGCGGGGTAGAGGAAAGGCAAGCAAGCGTACATAGCAGGCATGTACCGTAGACACAGACAGGCATGTCAGGAGGCAGGCAGGCAGAATAGCAGAGAGACAGGCCAGGCAAGCAAGCAGGCACTGTAAATGTCCTGGGATTTACCACTAATAAATCAAAACCCCATGTGCTGAAAGTGTAAGGCGTGCATGCGCGCGCACGTGCCCGAGGGGGTGTGTGCGTGAGGCCAAGAATGTGTGAGCACTGTATGTGTGTTGGATTGTGTGAAGTGTGGATTATGTGTTTGTTTACGAGACAGCTCATGATAAACCCTGATAACCTCAAGACGGTGAGCGCCCGGCGTGAATAAATATTGAATATATCCGCATTCCAGGACGTAAACGATCCCGCTTGCAACCCACCCATCCCCAAAAAAGAAAAGCGAATTAAAAATGTCGCTGCAAATTATTTTCATAAAGGTCTGTATAATGTGTTATACTGGCATTTGACAGCTTGTTGTATATGTTTCCAGTGAGGCGGTGTATGCGTGTTAAGGGAAAACACAGTGAGTCGACAACATGTGGGATGTGCGGGAGGTTTCAGTTCAGTGACTGGGTGAGACTCCAGTCTGAAGCCATGATATGCCGTGTGTGTATTGAGAAAACACTGCGAAGTCAGCGTTGCCCCAGAGAGCCACAGCAATTACGCGCTGCCGCTGCTGTTAAGGCACATTTTTGTGTCATTATGATTGCTATCACATGCAAACACTAGTTATGACTTTCAAACAATGAAACAACACAGGAGTTTCTTTGGTAACGGCCCACAATTAGTTATAAAGAATAAAGAATGTAATGGCGTGATGCACGACAAGCAGTTTGACAGTCTGTGTCAGAGCACTGTGTTATTTTAATGAGGACATTAAGCAAGAAAATATGATATTATATTATATCAAAGCATCACAAACAGTACCGTATAGCTGAGGTGTTAGTGAAATACAAATATAGAATGCAGGGAAATATGTATAAAAAATCTACATGGTATATAGATATACCTGCATGCACTCTGGGTTTAACTTCATAGAAAAAAAGAACACACATAATGAGCCAATAGCAACATCATGACACTGTCAGGAGGAGGCTCGGGTGAAGGCTCACCAACACACAGTAGAAAGAAAGGCCACACAGGGATACAATACAACACAGAGATGCATGGGGAAGACAATGTAAATAAAGGAATGTACTGTAAAGAGCGGGAAGCCATACTAACCTCGTGGTTCTAACGAATTCTCTACTTTGTCGTTTACATCAAAAACACGGTCATGTACGCCTATAGTTTTCTCACAGCTGTCTACAATAGAAAATAAGGAAAATGACAGGTCATTAGAGGTAAGCCAAATAGGTTAGTGACATTTGAAGCCCCACTTCCCCAGCCCTGAAATTAAACGTTCCAAGCAACAAAGCTCATGGCAACATTCAGATGAAGTATGCAGTGAACAGGATTTCACTCAATGTGTACATCTGTAATCCCCTTCATGTTTGAAAAACAAAGAACAAAAAAAAAGACATATTCTTAGCAAGTAAAGCAGTCGTGATAAATGAAAGAGGTATGTTGGACAGCGTGGAAGTGGTCATTCAGGATGTACTGAAGTAACCAGAGAATTTAGACGTAAACAGTTTGGTGCCTCTGTCCAAATGCACAATTCGACAGGCTCTTTTCCAAAGCTTTGTATTCCATGCAAACACTTACTTGATGGTCGAACGAAAACTTTGAGCTTGAGGCATGTTTTCCTCCCGTTCTCAGCGATGGTGGAGGCTGGAGACACAAACAAATTAGACACAGGTAAAAGAAGGGGCTTGAAGTAACACGTCAATATTTTCCCTTCATATCCTCTTTTGACAGCAAGGTTTACATTCATGGGTTTTGTATCGAGAACATCATATATCTTCATTAGAGTTAGCAGATGTGGTTATTCTTCTCCTTCCAGGATGTAAAAAAAAAAAAAAAAAAAAAAGTCTAAATAGTTAATTACAGTTGTGCTGACTCATAAGTGAATTCAGTAGGGTTTGTCATGGTGGTTGTGGAATTATGGCCATAAACCATTTGCAGATGGGCAAAGCATGCACTCTGGAGCCAACAAAGCAGGCTGTTGTAGCACATTCTAATTGTAGCATACTAAGTTCTACAGCTAACAGGAGCTTTAGCGAAACCCAAGGACAATGGTACCATGTAGGCCTCTTCTATGACACTCAGGGCCGGAAAACATTCTGCTCAATTCTCTTCAATCATAACAACGAAATGGGGTTTTTGTTTCATTTTCTCCTCCACAAACCATGACACTTGGGACTCAAGGTTCACTCATCTGGGATGTGTGCACTGCATGTGTGTGTGGTTTGTGGTTTCTGTCAGGAAACGGATCCCTTCCTGTCAAATCCACTGGGTGTGAATCTCTCAGCATTTGCAGACATCATGTAGCTTGGGAGCAAGTTGTATATAAAATATAAGCCTTAATATCTGAGTGTGTGTGTGTATGTGTGTGGGTGCGTGCGTGCCTGTGTGCACTCACATTGACCACTAATGGTGCTGCAATGAGGCACCAGGTGTTTCTCAAAACACGGATTGAGGTCGAACACAAGTCAGTTAGACCTCTTTATGTATGTGTGTGTGTGTGTGTGTGTGTGTGTGCATGTGTCTGCATGTGTGCCTGTGTGTGTGCATATGTGTATGCACGCGTGTGTGTGCGTGTGTGTGTGCGTGCGCGTGCACATGCGTTTGTCAGTCACTTGACTTAAGTTAAGACCCCGTATCGCATAGAGGAGCCACTTAATGCTATTCACACCAGTTTTCCATGTTACTCTCTGTCCCAGTATCTGAAATAATCAACCATGCAGTACAGTACATTACAATACAGTACAGTATAGTATAGTATACAATACAGTATAGTACAGTACAGTACAGTATAGTATAGTATGCAATACAGTACAATACAGTACAGTACAGTAAGTGGTCTTGCGGGCACCATTTTACTAGGGCTCACTCGACAGCAGATGCTATGAAGCCAAGCGTTTCAGATCAGCTCCTCTCTAGTGATCCTTAAGCTATAGTCACCCCACCTCCCAGCTGTGTCTGCTCCTTCCTCCTGTCAATGTAGCCAGACCCATTCATCAAAGTTCACATGACAGGACGCTGCCTTCCCAACACACATGCACACACACACACGCACACACACACAGGCACGCACGCACTCACACACGCACAGAGAGACACATGCCTATATAGAAGTATGCGCAAGTCACACAAGACAGAAACGTCTCACGGTGGTGATCTACAGTCGCTCAGCGATTGTTACAACTCCCTGGACGCGTCCTGTCTGAGTGTTTCACATCGGAAAACATCTACATTCACAGTGCCCTGGGCATAAAATCACTGTCCCAGCGTTGATGTCATTTCCCTGGGAAAACAAAGCACCAAGCTGCCTCTCTACAGCCAGGGGATTTGCTCATTAAGAGTGCTTTTAACTAATAACGGTGGAAGAGACAGAAAAGATTAAAAATCTTCCTCCTGGCTAATGTGGTCTGCCTTCCATCCCTGTCAGTCAGTATGACTGCTCAGTCATCAGCTGCCATCTCCTTCTCGCTTATAGATGATTCCTCGTCTAAAGGGAGGCCACCGGGATCTCATGGCCTCTTTCTGCCCTTTTTGACCCCTCGTTTGCCTCTTTATTTTTGCCCGTTCTTCAGATGTGATCTGTTTATAAGACAGGTGTCGGCTGGCAATGGACGCGTCTGGTCATCAGAAGCTCATATTCACAGCTCAGTGGCAAACCAGAAGTTGCAAAAAAGAAGAGGAGGATGAAATAGGAAACATCTTTAGAGAGAGAGCGAGAGCGAGAGAGAGAGAGAGAGAGAGAGAGAGAGAGAGCATCATTAATTGTGTGCGGGGGCAGTTGGTGGCACACTGACGAACTTTCAGCCATCCTCGTTCACCCACTCAAGTTATGTGCATGCACACACACAACGTGCATGCACACAGAAAAGTAACATTTACATCTCTCTTGTCAGTTCCTCCGTTGTTTTCCAATCCTGTATTTCTCAAATGGTTCACTATTTAAATATTTTGGCACGCAAACACACATTCACACGCACGCACACACACAGCACACACACACACAAACACTCTGCAAGCACACACCCACACAGAAATCACCCGAATCTCCAGATGTCTTATCTTCATCATCTTTGTGGGCAGAGCCGAGTCAAGGCCATCGACACCAGCCACTTAGCGAAGGCAGCTGATCAAAAGAGAGTCATGGCCCTGATGAAAATGGCACACTGCATGTGGGAGCCTCTGTCATGATGACCGTCAGAGGGCTAATCTTATGTTTACACATTTAGCCACTCTTACTGACAAGCTGTCCAACTCCTACGCAGGGGAAAGTGGAGTTCCGGAGCAGCAACAACAGTTACTTTTCGCGGAAACCTCGATTATTTGGCAACAATTTGTTATTAAAGTTTTGTTTGGGTAGGCAGTGAATAGCAAAAGTTATCATTGCGCCAATGCTTAAAATCTTTCACACTTCATCCCTTTGCCCCTAGCCATTTTTATTCAGAGCTGAGGAGAGTTGAAATGAGGATGTGCGTCGAAATTTACAATGCATTGTACAGTACCTGGAAGGTCAAGTGGTAGATTCACTGTGTTTCTTCCCTAGCTGCCTAGGACATCAAACTATAGTATCAGTAATAAATGTATGGCCAAACTGGATTGCATTGTTTCATAGTCTTTGGTTCTGACTCTGACTCCACATCCTCATACAGGATGCTTGCATGAGGTCGTACTCACACTTGGCCCAGTTGCCTTGAAGCGTGCCCGAGGACGATGTGTTCCCCCTCCCCACTCCCCCACTGGCCTGCACTCACACTGCAGTTAAAATTCAGGGCCAGGGCACACTTACTCCAAAACATTAGGGTGGCTACTCGGTTTCAGGCCAATCATTTTGTCCACATAATCGTTCCACTGGCATATGTCCTTGTAGGCTGACAAGGCACCAGATTTACGGAGTGTATCCCATACCTTCAGATACTGAGCACACACTTTTTTCAGCTTTTGCCGACACTGCTCAGTGGTTCTTTGATACCCACAAGAAAGTAGATAGTTCTTGTGTGTTCTCTCGTCTGCTCAGATTTACAATAAACATTGCACTTCTGCCGTAGACCAAAGTGTTCCTTTTGCTCCCATACCATACTGTTTGTAATGACTTCAGTTCCGTCCTCGGGCATGTACAGAATATATTTCAACTAATTCCATAAAGTGTATGTATTTACATGACATTAATGACATTATGGACATTAAGTATTACAATATCCATATGGGCCTGTGTCCACTAAACACATTTTTAGAGTGCTTCAAGAGTGTTTCTATCCAGCTCTTGTTGTTCAAACTGATTTCAACTGAAAGCGACAGGAGTGCAGCGCAAAAATATGCTGAGCGCCAACGCCGTTTTGCGCAGAGGGTTTGCCGCACTCAACTACATAGGGTTTGTATTGAAAAAAGGCGCTCTCAGCGCTAAAAAGGCGTTTGGTGGACAAAGGCCCTATGCCTTTGTCCACCAGACGGACCAGACGGACCATGGCTCTGGACCTAACGGACCAGAGCCATGGAAATATAGAGTTGCTCTAAGGTACTTTGACTATTTGCGGCTAACTTCCGGAACTGTTTTGAGGCTCCACGATCCGCCATTGCTGTGAAAAAACGGTCCATTGGAGTGAACGGAGTTGACACAACTCTCTCTTTACATGGCTCTGGAACAGACAATTCACCATTCAAGAACACAGGCCTGAAGTCTTCTTTTTGGGGCCATTAGTCAAACAGTTGCTGTTTGACCAGTGCTGCTGTATGTAGAGACAATTGGTATGTTGTTGTGTTTTCCAGCTGCAGTACATAGCAGAGAATACCCCTCAACACCAAGTCCTTTCTTGGTGGTAACTCTTCATCCCCCAGAGTCAATGCCATTTAACTTTGGATTAACTGCAGAGGACAAGCATAGTGTACTTGTCAGGCTTTAACATCAACACCTGCTATTCTGGTTACCATCAGGTCAGTAGCCTCAACTATCAATGCATTCAGGCACAGATGCCTACTGGCCCCTTTTGAAGGACAGATGCCCTTAATGGAAGGGTTAGTTATTCTCAAGAATGCTCGCTAACTTCATGCTCAAAACAATATTGTACGAATATATATATTTATGGAGCCAGGGCTGTGTATAAGTAAGCTAGAGCAATGCGAGGAGATATTTGGTGAATTTGACAGAAAGTGTATTATCTTAGAATTAACTTGCAATAGCTGACTATACCTAAGAGATGACCCTGGTCGGGTCAGGTTACCCCTCCAAGACATGTCCCATGGCTGGTAATGGCTGGTTCCCTAACTGCACTGCATAATGCATCAGCATTAAGGCAAATGGAACGAAGCAGAATCCAATTATGGGAGAACAAACAGGTAGGCTCAGTGCGGCTCACGCTCGGTATTGTTTCAATCACAAACCAAGCCAAGCTGCGGTGCAACTCTTATGTTATCTGGAAAACACATTTCCTTTGGCTTTCAATGCAAGATTCAGCAGCACATTCCAGATGTAAAGACATACAGTTGTGTTATTAAAAAGATAAGAACCTGAAAGCAATGTTAAAGTTGACTTAACTGGTAAAGTAATGGTAGAATTTTGTTTTATGTGTTATTTTAGGATTTATATCGTTGGTCTGTAAGAAGACCTTTGTGTGAGTAAATCAAGCCTGCCTAAGAAAATGTCGTTATTTGCCATGAGTTTAGATAAAATCCAGAGTCTGGGGACTTTCATGGTCAGTGAACCACAGCCAAGCTTTGGCACTTCCAACTCAACCACAAGACTTAATGTAATATTATAGATTAGCAAGCAACATGAGACAATTGGCTTAAAACCCATTTTAGACTGAAAGTAATCCAGATACATTTCTACCATAATAGAATCATCCTCGGAGCAGGGTTTCTGAGCTATGTCTTGCTGTTGAGTGCAGCGCATATTGGTATGCGACATGTCATGTCCAATCAACAGGCCACAACATCTGCAAGTCTGTATCCCTACTTTGACATGTATATTTGAGATCATCCTGGAATTACTTTAATGTGTTTGTAGGCAGTCTTTCTTTTTTAAGTGCATTCTATTGTGTGTAATGATATTCACATTTTAAAAATCTACATGTATTTCAAGGTCACAATCAAATTGATTGAATCTTGATTCACTATAATATTAAATAATACACTCAGCTGTTCATTCAATAAGTTACAGTGTTCAATTCTGCCTCTGGCTCCACACTGTCTGTGCAGTGTAGCCCTCCCACTCACTGATTGGATCAGGCAAACAAACGACTTACTTGTCCAATAGGAAGTTCAGAATTGAGATGAGCATCTTTGTCGGTGTGTGTGTGTGTGTGTGTGTAATAGGGAAATATATATCAGGGATGAGATTATTAAGACTAATACAATTTATAGAAAATATGATATATTATATAACTAATTTAGTAGCTAAGTGAGTATAGATTTTTGTATATACAATGTTTTCTATGTATAAAAGTATAAAATATTTTCTAAAAAGCTTCCATTTTGCCACTAAAGCCATTTGTATGCTATCAAGTGACACACAGCATTAAAAGTGTTGAGTTGTGATGCCTGTTGTCCCCAGCTGGTTTTAATAATGGTGCACTAAGCCTTTGATCCCAGCTCATTTGTTAGGATGGGTAACACTGCTACACTCTGTCCAGTGCTCCACATTCCAATCTAGACGTCCCTGCCAGGCAAACTGAATGAAGACAGCCCAATGGCCTCGTCATCTTCCATGGGGATTACTGTTGTGGCTTACATCAAACACAACTTTGCAGAGTATAATAGACAAACACACAAACACACACACACACACACACACTTTACAAACTTCCACACACATTTTCCCAATGAGTTAATGCAATAGATGAATGGCTATTATTATCAGGGTCGTTGCCAGGAGACATTTTTTCTGTATACAATCAAAAATTACCTCTGGAATGAATTATGGAAACAGTAAAAAGAATAATGTGTGCTATACGCAAGATAGGACTTCAAAAACAGTGATTTCTTTTTAAAAGAGAACATGGGAAGGTTTAGTATTTTCATAAATCACTTGGCAGTAACAACTCTTCTTCTGTTTAAAATAATCAGCCCACAATAACATGCACACGAATGCGCGCACACGCACACACACACACACCACACTCATACACATTTACTGTGCAAATATGAAAGCATACTGCAAAATCGCATCCTTTACGACAACACAACCATTGAGTGGTTTATTGAAGAGACAAAGAAAAATACAGGAAATAGCAGCAACTCCTAAAGGTGAGCCACACAGAAAGAACCTCTGTAAACTGGTGTGTGTGTGTGTGTGTTGTTCTAGCTATACATCTGTGTGACAGTGTGCACAGACGTACACTGACGTGCACAGACGTGCACAGACATGTGTGCCAGTAAGAAGATGGAAGTGTGTGATCTTGGGAGAAGCACCATTAACCAGATGCTACTACAGGGAGCACACAATAGGAGGCAGCTAGGAAGGAAGGCTGAGAGGAGAGAGGGTTGGAAAGGGATGGGGGAGGACATTAATCCAGGCAGAAGAAGGCACATAAACTCCCCCCTTCCCCCAACCATCCCCCCATGATAGCTGGCCTTTTGCTCTTTCCTTGCATCTTTCAACCGCTGCCAAAAATGATCCAAATTCATCCCTCATGTCACTCAGTCCGAGGTGACAAGGTCACGTGCGCGCACAGGAACAGGCTGAGACGTGAGGAAGACGGGGAAACCTCATCCTTCCTCCGAACACACACGCTTTTTGTATGTGCGTACGTTCAGAGCTCATTGTTTGCTTCCTTCTAATTTAACACTATAAAATAAAAATAAAATCTATTCAGATATTAAGTTAAATTGTGATTGTCTGGTTTGAATCAAGCAATTAATTACTAGGGCCTCAATAAAATTGGAAAAATGAGAATAGCATAATGTAAATTGCTACTAAGCAATTAAATCAGCACAAACAAACAGTATGTCATGTTTAATTACAGTAGTTTATGTATCACATCATCTGAAAATTGCTGTGGCCCAAGCACTCGCCCGTTGTGTAAAAGGCACAATGGCTATGGGCAGCTGTGTGTGTGTTTACATTTTGTAATGTAGTAGCCTAGGAATAAATAGAGGACCAAGTAAATTGACAAACAACAATTTATGTCCCACATATACAATACTGCAGCCTTAGCCTTTTGCTGTAATCTTTCTGATCCTGAGTCATAATCAGCCATTGGAGTCAGCTGCTCCATGCATGAATCATTATAGAGGGAGAAGAGCTCTGCACCCTTTCTCCTGTTTGACTCACACTTCCCGCCTGCCCTATACTTTCCTCTGATCTCATGGCTATTCACAGCCGCAGTGTTCCTCCATGAGACGTGATGATTACTTTATTGGTGGTCAGATGTAATTGACTTGATTAGAGCCTTTTTGTCCATTGCTCAGCTTTCTGCCTGTCAACAAGTGCCTTTTATTTTGTGTGTTCTGGAATCTTCTCAGAAGCCTTTCTGCAAAACCAAAATGGCTTATGATCATTATGATTCAGCGTTTGCATTTATACAGTACTCGTATGACAGAACAAGCATCACGGTGCAAGCAGCAGCTAACTACGGAAAAGGCTACGTAAAATGTACTGACATTTTAATATAAATCTATCATTATGCATGTCTGTGTACAGCGGGCATACATTGAGCTCATGTATTTATGCTGAAAGCCTCATCCAATTTGGGTCAGAAGTAAAGCAGACACAGTGTTAAGTGTAACACACATCATAATTACACAGACAGTGTAATTACAGTGCATTGCAATGTAAATACTGCCATTCTTCCATTTTCACTTAGTCCCATATCGGCAGCCAAGTGAATCGACTTCACTTTTACAAACCTCACTCCGTCATCACCCTCAAATGTGTCACGTATAAACAATGCACCTGAATATAGTGAATATAATGGCCACACATGTAATGGAGGGCTGAAAGGCTGAATATGGAGTGACAGAGAGGCCAATAAAGAGGGATGTGTTGAGATATATCATCAATCAGCGTTACGGTAACGCAAGAGCATGTATTTCTGTGTCACTGTAATTATGTCTGCGAGACGTGCGTCTGCGAGCACATCATTGCGAGCGCTTGAACGCTCCCGCGTCCGTGCGCCTGTGCTGCATAGGGGAGTGCAGCTTTCTGTCACATTACTCGCCGTCGGTAGGTCGCCTCTGAGTGCCGACGACAGGGCAGATTTTTCACGTGAACGAACGGGAGGGCTGAGTTGTGGCCCAACTATGCTATGTGTATGGACCCGGCCATAGCCTGTTTCCTAGCCGCATCGCAAATGGATCCACGTTGGCTGTTTGTCACCATTAGCGAGGCTCCCCGAGCCCCATCAACATGCATACACGCTATCCCCTGCCTTTATTGCGCTTGTCGCTCAAAATGCGCTCTCTTCTACTGTTCCCTTGTGTCCTCTCTCCTGTACCCTGTCTCCTTCTGAGAGCTGCTTGATGGCGCTTGCAGCACAGGAGTTATGATCAATCACATTGCAGCGTGTCCACGGCTTGTGGTTGGAATCTGTTCCAGCTTTACGTGCTTCTAGCAGCCCAATAAGCCGAGGTAGAGAAGCCTGTTAAAGCTGTATGAGACCTGGTGAAACGGCTTTATGAATATCAATGTGTGGTCTACAGGGTCTTTATTATTTATGCCCAATCCATTGTGATTTTGTGTTTTGGCCAAAGGTGATCTGCTCAGGGATTTCATATTTCTTCATATTTCAGTTTGATTAAGTGTTTTTGGTTGACAGTTTAGAAGGCACCGCGCTGTATGTATCAATCTGGCTTTTCTGCCACAGTGGTGAACCCCAGATCATTCAGGATAGAACTGCTGATTGATGTGTTTTCTATCAGAGGGACGCAAAGCAAAGTCTTTACTGCGACCACACGCTGCCAGCCCTCAACTACACGATGACACCATCACACACAACACGACAACACACGCCTTTACACTCCTAGCTCATCACTTGGGGATGGCCTAAATGATTTCTGTCATTTCCAGAATAAAATAACTAATTGCTTCAATATTAGAAAAATGTTCGATCGCGATCTGCATTCCACTTAAGGTATGAATGCATTGTGACCTTTGGCACCGGAAATGCTTTACCCATTCTGTCTCTTATGCAGTAGTTTCCTTAGATGTGTTGTCGGCAAGGCGAACTCTCACTCACTTAATTCTGCTGTGTTGCATGCATATGACCAACACCAAAGTGTAGTAGTGTAGAGTAGTATGTAGTGTTAGTGCATAAAATCACCCCAGGGGGTGGGGATCTGTGATTGCATCACCCTGTGTTCCCGCACAGTGTGTAAGTCCCAGGATCACACACTGTGCAGCTGAATGTTAATCTATGTTTACTATACCCCTCTTTCCTACTCTGTCATCTCCCGCATATTGTTTATTCTAGCTCTCCCCTCTATGTCTCTGTAGGCAGCATTTAAAAGAAAGGCAGTTGACCTAACACAGCTGGCTGTTGCCTATATGAGTTTATGCTCCTGACTAACTCCAGCTTTCTTCCCATCTCTGTAGGATGTACCTGCCTCAGACACAGAGCAGCAGCTGACAAGCACCAATAATGAAGAAATATGGCCAGCATTTGGGTGAGTTCGCTCACTCCTGCAACTGTTTATTAAGATGTTTCTGTTGTTGAAGCAGATGACAGCAGAAGCCTGTCTCCTCCTCTAATCTTATCAGAGATGCAACAAATCAGCCCTTGACCTGCATCAAACTCAGAGGGTAAAAATGCCATTATCGGCCTGCTCTGTCGCTGGAAGGTAATTTGACATCTTAATTCTCTGCTACAGATGAGAGACCAAATCTATTATGTCACAAGGCCAGATTTTTTACCCCTTTCTCCCTCAGGTCATTTGGTTAGAAATAGTCATTTGATATGAAGACGTGATAAATATTCTGCTAGTGTGTGTATATGTGAGTTCCTGCTGCTCTAGAACTGGTCAAAACAAACACCAGTAGTAACTAGCAGATGTATTTATTGCAATTGTATTCATACTGTAAATATTCATGTAATGTAAATATTCAAAATATCCTTTTACTGTTGCAAACAGTTGCAAACCAATGTGACAAATCGTACAAACAGCAAAACACAACGTATTTCTAGCAAACACTCTATCTCTCTACTTCTATCTCTCCAAAGCACATTTTTGATATGAGAAATGTACCAAAGCGACTGAGAAATACTGTAATGCAATTGCTTACGATATTAAATGTAAGCATTCCTTACTTTGTGTGTGCTCGTGGGCTGTATTTGTATAACTTTCTTTTGTTGTCCATACACGTTTCATCCATTTCTCCGTTGATCTGCACATCAGTCTGAGAACTCTCCATTCAAAACCATTCAGGACCATTCAGAGGATTGGCCAATCAGCATCAAGGTGGGTCGTATGTGAGTCGTTGGTGCCGACAGCGAGTGCCTTTGTTTGGAAAATCAACCCCACATGGCTCGTGTTCTGAGTAGCTGGTGATCAGGCGGTCCAATCATCTACTAATCATATTGGTTGACACCTATTGGCACTACGTCTATCCCGAAAAACGTTATAGGGAGAGACTTCAGACTGATGTGTAGAGTAGAACCTACAGTATGGTGAAGCTTGCGAGATCAGGCCGGTATAACCAGGCTAACGCTACGATGCAAAGTAACAATTTGAGATATTTGTTTTCCCTTTTTTTTTTCCTTTATAAAAATTTAAAATGTTAAACTATTAAATAAAATACATGTTGATTGTATCTCTTGTACAAAAAGCACTAAGCACCAAAATAATAAATAAATACAGTTTAAATACAGACAGAGCCCAAAGCTGTACTAGATTCATGATTGCACAGCTCACTGTTTCCATTGTGTCATTATATTTTCTTGTGATAAAACAGTCACTGGCCTCATTAGCAACACTGATGAGGCGGCAATATCCGGAGGTAAAGACACAAACTAGTGTCGCATAAAATATCTGCAACTAAATGTCAGCAAGACCAAAATGGCTTGTCCTCAGCTTACTTTACCAATAATACGATGCCTAATTGATTCCCAGAGGATTATTATGTTTTTTTTTCCTTTGTCCACATAGGCTAGACATTAATTAATACAATGGAATGTCTACATTACAGTGCAATATTAATTTGGATCAACATGTTGATTTAAGGTATAGTCAGCTATTGCAAGCTAATTTGTAAGATAATGCATGTTTTGTCAATCTCCTCGCATTTCACTAGGTTACCGTTCTCTGTGAGCGTTGATGAATTTACGTGCCCTGGCACCGCAAATAGGAATATAAACAAAGTGGCAAAAACCGCTCATACTGTACCAACAAAGCCTTTGGTTCAGAATGTGTTTCAATCTGTGGAGGGACGCTGCGGACATGCGGAGTAGGGGTGCTCAATCTATCGACTCAGTATCCTTTTTGCAATATCACGTTGTGCAATATCATATCGAAAATGTTGCAGTGCAATGTTCATTTCATTGTGTGGAGAGATGAGTCCATTGGCTGTTAGTTGTGTTTGATTCAGAGAGAAAAGTCAGATGTGTGGCTGTGGAAGCTACTGGTTTAATAAAGATCGCAGAGAAAACATTTGTGGCCAATAAGAATGCCTCCTCGGTATCTTGGAATTACTGTTGTTGTACGAGTTTGTTAGAACTGTCAGTTGAAAACGTGTTGTTATATGTTATGAATATATTTTGATGCATTTTCCCACAACCTTTGTGTTTTTACTTATTAGTTTAAAAAAAATCTAAACAAATATCGATAATTAAATTTCCATGATCAATATTGCAATATCACATTTTGTCAATATTGTAAACTGCTAATCTTAACTGCTCCTCAGATCTACACATTACACACTAATGCCCATTCAATGTCAAAGGACTACAAGATAAGTGTGCAGACAGGCTCCAAATTAAATGTCATGAACATCTCTGACCTAGACACAGAACGCTAATTGTATTGCTTAAGCACTAAACAATGTCTGCACTTTATTAGGTCTCTGAAGAAGCCGTTGCAAACAGTGATAGAGAACTATTGAATATTTTCTTCCAGGTGGCATTACTGCCACACAAGATTGACAAAACAGACCTTCACAGTAAATCACTAATAAAACCTTCTAACAGATGCTTTATTATTTCCTATAAGTCAAGGCTGCAGTAAAGACCATTCAATTGTTTGAAATCTACATCCTGGTCACATATTGCTTTCCCAACCATGATCCTGAAGCATTGCAGTATTACTGTAAGAATAGTTTCTGTTTTAATGCTGTTATTTTGATAACTGCTGAAGGTATAGATGGAACTTCAGACTGTCCTGCTTAATTAAATGATTATGCCACCTTATCTGTAAAACTTTAAAAATAAAAATAGAAAAAAATAAAGAGTTGATAGAGACTAATCTAATATAAAAAACAGTATGAGATGTTAACACTACTAATCTTTTAAAGTTAGATTTTTTTTTCCCAAAATCAAATGGGTACAATTATCCTTGTCTTTTGGAAAGGCCTCTTCATCATTATTTACATAATATTGATAACAATTTGAGAATCAGTAAAAGTGATGCAAGTGATGCAAACCTTATGTGAGCTCACAACTGTGTAGAGAAATTATTTAGTGATGACAACAACGATGATAATGCTGATGTTGATGATGACTACAATGTAAGTAATTATGACAACAACAGATGCTTCTCATGGTAATATGACAGGTGTGATCCTGCGATTCGCTTCATTCCAATAAATTGGTATCAGTCATTCCATATGGTCTTCCTCTGCCATCTCAACTAAAGAGAACATCCGATCCATCAGCGGTCATCTCCCGTACGTCTCCACAATGTTTAGGCCGGACAAAATGGCGGCGGGAAATCACACGTCAGACGGATTCATGGTAGATGACTTTAATATCCGCAGCAGTGGCCAGAGAGGCTACGCGCTAGAATCACTCAATAGCCAATGAAGCCGCGGGCCGCTAAACCAATATGGCGTGCTACAGCGAAATGGATGTGTTCCGTGGAAGCCCTGCCGGTTGCGGTGTAATTTAATCCAGCCCTAAGGACAGGCATCGCTCAACAGAAATGGAAAAAATATGTTGGAATACAGACTTGAGGCGGCGGGGATGAATTGTATAACCCTTCACTAACCCCCATCTAGCGCAGAGCCTAGATATGTTTTTCTCCCCTCCGTTTATTTAGTTGGACTGTCAATGCAAATAGGCTATAAAGGCAAAGGAAAATCTGGTTAACTTTGCCGGATAAATCACCAAATGCCTTCTGGTCGAATAGCTTTTTCTTTTTGTTGCAATGGATTTGCCATCTTGTGTCTCAGACAAGCAAAGAATAAAAAACATCAATTTACAAATAATCAACGGCTATAGAAACAATGGCTAACATTAGAGAGCCCCTTTTTATCACATCCCTCACACTAATGGAAGCAGGAACAGGTGTGTGTGTGTGTGTGTGGGGGGGGGGGGGGGGGGGATACG